>NW_020870989.1:482914-497914 GCF_003789085.1 Penaeus vannamei | reverse complement strand
CCATTTTTCCATAGCAATTGCGTCTTGTAGCTTTTCTGGTTGCAAATCCAAAACTGCTACCATTTTTCCATTCACAAATCCATCTCTGTCGAGTGAATGTTCTTTTTCCAACCCCAACGCATTCAGCGAGTGATAATACAAATCTGAGCAACGACTCGGAAAACTCGCTTATATTGTACACAGAGTTGTTATTAACAATAACCGAAAGCTTGCTCAAATGATTATGACCAAAGTGCAATGGATTTTCGCTGTAATTTCCTGCATATGCTTTCATGTCCACCATAAAAAGAGCTAACTTTTCGGGAATCGTTGATCCCCAGGGCATATCAATGCTCAGCTGGGTTTGGTTACTTGCCATGACATAAGTTTTGTATAGCGTTTTATTGAATATATAGCTAAGAGGACTACGAAGCAAAGATTTGTTAAGAGCCTCCCTTGCTGAATCCCGGGGTTTTAGTGTGGTTAAATGCAATTTACAAGTTTCTATCTCCACCTTAGGATTCGAACTACTCGCTTCCGGTTCGGCGTTAATAACAAACTTGTCAGAGGCAAATTCCAGTCGTATTCTCATAGACACATTGTCTAAAAGATACATATCCATTGATGCTATATCTAACAATAACGGAGCCATAAAATGAAATCCGTGAGTCTTAACCTCGCTCATAGCAGATTTCTCTTGCGTGCTAGCATTCGTAAATATTTCTTATTGTAGGTCCTCGGTATGCTAGAACTATCATAATAATACATATTTCTTCCTAAAGTTTTTTTCAGCGAAGGAGACATACCCGTTTCTAAGCGAACATAGGACGAAAAGTTATACAGAGGATTTTGTTCTACTTGTTGACCGTTAAAAAAAACCGATACAGATTTAATTAGCGAGTGCATAGCAGAGTTGCACAACACAGCATGATCAGCTTCACCCAGCGAGGTGCCATCTCCTTTCTTCAGATTACCCTTAATCTCCAGAACCAATCTTGACAGGTCAATATAACAATTCTGCCCGGCAGGCCATCTAAATTCTGCATAATTATCTGTAACAGACCCATTTATCCCTGCATTAAAAGGCAGGACGTCGACTTCACATCTGTCTTCAATCCCTGATTCAACCATACGTAGCCTATTCGACCTGGGAAACATATCGCTTACCCCGGCCACATAAGACGATAATGGCGTCTTGTACTGATTCATGATTGATAATATGAATAACAATAACAATAATAATATCACAATCTGTATCTCTATATTATTATTGCGCACAGCGGCAAGGCGAGACCGTAACTGACTAAGCCAAAGAAAAAACATCTTTTTTATAGGTTGAACAACTTGGTCGAATCGTTAATCTTTTCACTCTTTTTCGTTTTCTACGCACCCCTCCTCCTCCCCCTCTCATTGCTCTCGCGCCAATGTGTTTGACAGCCTCCACTCCTCTCTTTTTCATAGAAGACCTCAAGTTAGTATTCCCCTGTCTCATATCATCAATAACACCAGATCCAAAATCGAGTAATGCTGGTTTAACAAGCTTAGAAACAAATGGAATTAATCTCTTGCCAATATTTCCGAGAAAAGATAATAATCCGGCGCCTCTTCTGTAATGGTCATAAGACTTATATACGCTAATGTCCCCCACGCCCCCTCCTCGAAACTGTTTAATCTGCGATTCCGGTTGTTCAAATATTACCATGAATTCCTCGGTGGTGGGGGGACAAAGGGTGCTCTTACATACATGGCGGAAATCAAAATGGTGTCTATCTTCGATATGCATAAAGCAAACACACCAGGACGACGTTCTAATGTAAAATAAGCAAAGATATGCATGTGCTGTCTTTATATACGGGCAGACTTTACCGAGATCTTATGTGCAATATAAGCGTAATAGAACGTCCTTCCTCGAAAACTATTGGATAACCATTCTGATCTGTAATGCGCACCCCCACAGAATTTAATGTCTTATTTAAGAGCTGTTTATAAAGCGTGGGTGTATACCCCTTTGTACTCGAACCTTGCAAAGCAAATGCGTCTAAGATGTTTACCTGCTGTCCTGCAAATCGACAAGGAACAACAATGTCTGAATACACATAAATAAAGTCCACACCGCCATCGTTTCTCGGAGGCCTCATACTTACATTCTGATTATATAATAACCATTTATAATCAACAGACACTGTGCGAGGTACATAATAGCGATATATTTTTTTTTCGCTAAACCCCTAATATGTGCGCCAGACGAGGCGAGAAGCGAACAGCCATATCGGGATGACAGCGTGCTTCCCTCCATCGCCACCGCGTGAACGATAATTTCTACGCGAACGCGCTCTGTTTCCCAGTCATAGATAAGAAGTCTCCCCTGTGGCATATATTTTTGAATTGCATCCACGCCTAATATCGGTGCAATTTGTTCCGTTATATCTTTATTAATCATATCTATCATAATTTTTGGTTCTCTCGCATGACCTAGCATGCTAAATTTCGGGACGTACTTAAACATGTCAATCATAATTGGGTGAGCACTGTTATCACAAACACTAATAAACTGAATACTAAAATCATTATCATTTGCTATGATGCTGTAGTAATTTTTGGGATGCAAAAAATTAACCAGCGCCACCTCATAATCCATGGAAGGATCCAACATTAGCGGCGAAATGACGTTTTCAAACGCATAAGAAAGTGTTGTGCGGGAAAACATCTTTCGATGCAGTACTGGTAATATATATGTACTGATTGTCAGTCTCCATGGTGGAAGTTGATGACAGACTGAGAGTTGCATCAATAATTTCACCCTTTATAACAAAGATGTAAAGGATAATAAGACTTAAGGAGTAATTCATAACCTTATTTTATTATCATATATATATATATATATATATACAAGTACAAATGCTACTGGAGAACATGAGATATTAATGATCATTTTCCAGCTGCCTCGGTAGCTTCGATGTCCGCCGCTGTTCGCAGGTAATTTCACCGTCCTCCGCATCATCTTCATTATACCTGGGTCGTTTGTTTCTAATGTCGGCTCAGGCAAAAGGAGAGGACTCGCGCACAGCAGCGAAACAGATATCTTCAAAGGCATACACCGCGCTGCAAAGTCTTGTAAAAGCTCAATGTATGCATGGCTCCAACTGCCTCCTTCCACTTCAACTGGAAATAAGATCTCCCAATATTCAACTCTTGAAGCTGATTAAACAATGAATCGAGACATTCACCCAAATTTCTTAGTCGGTTTTCCGATCCGTCACACGCCAATCCATCAACATAATGTCTATCCATACTCGACTTTAATTGTTTCATGGCAATTTCATTATTTTCCAGGGCTCTCCCGGGACCAAAGTGGGCAACGAGATAGATAATTACAGGCCCATCTCCCTGTTTCACACTAACGACCCCGGTAGCACATCTGTCAGCTACAATAGCCCTTGAGGTAGAAAATAACCGCCTTTTTGATCTGTAGTAATCAGCATATGCATATTCTTTTTCCAATATGCCCGATGTAGCGTAAGCAGTCTTTCCACATGCATTAGCAATGACGCATACGGCGGTGTCTTTACACAGCTCATGCTGGAGAATACCTCCTTTTCTAATCAACAGGGGTATAGATAATTCGGGAGATAATCCTCGCGAGGTGACCTCGCACTGACAGAAGGGGCTTCCATTAGCGGTCGTTCTTCTTCCCCATCTCTTCATTAATCATCTCTCTGTAGCGCCTGACAAATTGAGGAACGGCAACAACAGTAGCAGGGCGCTGACGTGGAGACACTTCCTCGGCCATCTTCTTGCGCAATCGAGGCAGTAGTATAACTCATCACCGCTCGTATCCTCGCTTTATACCCATAGGGTCCTGTCGTTACTCGCTCATGCATGCAGCACCCCGCCCACTTAATGCGTTACAATCATCTGCGCAGCTTTGTACACAAATCGATAGCCCATTTCAAAGGCAATAGACTGTTGATTGTATAAACTGGCGAGTCTGCGATATTTTGAAATCGTGCGTAATGCTTCTTCCTGCGGGGCATGCTTTAAATTTTCTACAGCATCATCAACTTCTGCTGGTAGACTTGTTCAGAGTGGTTTGCAAGAAAGGCTCGTATGTCTCCCACAATGACACAACAATATCGTGTTTGTACTGAGCTCGATAAAATTTTATCACCTCTCTTCGAAGCTCACTACCTAGAACTTTGAATGATACATTTTCTTCATCGTCGCTGCTGGTGTTGCTGTTGTTGGACGCACTGCTTGTGCTCGCGCGCGAGGACGCGTTGCTGAAGAGTTCTCCGTTCTCACTCATGTTTATGTTGTTATTGCGTCTTACATACACACGCTTCTGATTATAGAATCGCCGGTTTTATCCTCTCTCGAGGCCATTAATAGGGGTTCCAACGCATCTTACTCTGTGCAGACATAAGGGCGGACATTGGCTTAACTTTTACATTCCCACCTGCCTTATGAACACCTGTGAGATACCGCCTAGCCTGCGCATATAATCATATGGTAATGGCGCAAAGTTATGTAATATTTTCAAAAGTTCCTTTTCTTTTACAGAAAACGAGTGCGATGATGAGGATGCAAAATACTTGATAACATCGAGTATATTTAACCCTGTTATAGGAGATTGTATCTGACCTAATTCGTCCCACGAATTAAAGACTGCTTACGGTAAAATTCCAAGAGAGATTTTGCATAATCTTGCTGATTTGTTTTGAAGAAAATTCCTACCAAGTGTTCTAATGAGGGATTTATCGGTGTATTCTGATTGTTGCCAGGGATTGCTTTTTCAAGCCTTTGCAGAGCTGCAGAGGGAAGGGTACTGTCATTGCCTCATTAGCGGCGGAACGCCTGCATTTTCTCACATTTCTTTTTGTTTATTTTCTTGCGAAAAGTAGAGCGCGGGATAATTAGCGAGCGCCCGAGCCCGCCCCCGCGTCTATTTCCCGCGCAGACATCGCGACAACGCGTGCGCTCGCACCCGCCGCGCCGCGCGCTCGCTGCACCCGCCGCCGCTATGACAGCTGTCGTTCGCGTGCCCCCCATTTATTGCGGTATTTTTAGCTGCCATGGCGATATCCGGAGGCGATTCTAATATGTTCTTGTTGACACCATCATTAATCTTGTTAGTATCATTACCGTTCGAGGTGAGGTCAGAGACCAGGTGGGTCAGATGTCGGTCGACCGTGGACTTTGGAACAAGACAATACTCTTTCATATTTCTAATCAAATTAAAGATGTAAATGCATTTACAGCAAGCGGGAGTAGAATGGATAAAATATTTCCCCCGGTGCGAGATGAGAGAATTTTTTTCTTCTTTTTAAGAGACGTTTTCTTCAGAGACACTTCCTTGATAGCTTGCCGATATCGTTTCAATTTCTTAATAATACTTTTTTCCGTGGTTAAGTTTTTCCTTAAGAAATTTGAAAAAACTTCGGCAATGCAATTGATCTGCTGTTTATCCAGCTGTAATATAAAGCCGGAACGTCGTTTTGGCTTTAGTGAACAGATAAACGATAGCACATCAACAAATCGAGGTGTGAGGGGCTGCCTTGTCATGGTGCAGGCTGCATGTCATCAATCGTAATGTATGAATTGAATTTGTCGGGATATCCAATCCAGCGAACAAGATATTCTCTCTGCTTTTTATTTCGTTCCACCTCGATGACAAACCTTGGACTTCTTCGCCGCTTAAATCTTCCAGATAATACCCGACTATGTTCTGACGATTGTCAATCTGTCGAATTTTAAATATCTCCTCCGTATTTTGTATTTCATATCCCTTGCGAAATGCGTCGGTACGAGAGCGCGCTGCGATGCGCACAGTGTCCCCAACCTTTATATTCTGATTGCTAGCATGCGATCGGTCCTTTTTATATGCACATTCAATGAACGAGCATACATTTGTCGAAAGAGACGTTGACACTGCGCCCGCGTGTAATGGCGGTGCACGTCCATTGGCGCGGCGCCTTTCAAACCCGCGTGCGCGCGCTCATTATAGGCTAAAACAATATCCGGGAGAACGTCGATATACCTCAGCGTATCTTTTAAGGTTAAATATTTATATATGCGTTCCTTGAGGGTTCTGATGTGTCTCTCTGCAATGCTAGCCTTTATTTCCTTCGAATGCGTGGTATACCACTGCATCTTATGTTCGCGCAGTAAGCCGTTCACTGTATTATTTACAAACTCTCGCCCTGCATCGGTGAAGAGGTGAGTTAAACTTTAGCATCCTCAGTATTTAACACCGATTTTAGTGCGCTCGCAACCTCCGTCTTGTTTTTACTCTTTAAGGGTCTTACTTGCATATAACGACTAAACACATCTACACACACGAGCAAATAGTTGGTTTTATCGTTTTGTCTTGATAAGTTTCGCATGTCTGCCAGATCACACGTTAAGATTTTGCGAGGTCCTATAGCCATTGTTTGGCGACGCGGGAATTTTTTGCGAGTATGTCTGTGAAGAGTATACACACGCTGTGATGACAAAGCATTTTTCACATCCGATTGTGTAATATTATCCTTTCCTAATTGCGTGCGAGCGGCGTCTAACAGCGCTTGTATTCCACCTAAGCTGTGGGGCTTTGTATAGTCTTCATACAAGTCCTTTAGAACTTGCATGGTTCTGTCGGTGATCACCATTGGTAGACAAGCTGATGTGGAAAATATTCACAGAGGATATTACTGCGAAACTGCAGTTTATCTGGAGTTTCACAACCGAGGTCTATGAGTAAATAACCGCGAGATTTCGAGAGAACAACCTTTTTATATAACTCCAAAAACCGCTTGGCTTCACTCTTGCCATATAACTGCCTACCGAGGCATTCTAACTGTCCGAGATCTCTCTGTTTTAGCAAAATAAAATGAGAGGTATTTAGTGAAATGTTGCGGCTGTGCTTCCTTTCATAAATACATTTTGAACGAGGAGTACACAGATATGTTTTCGTGTCGTCCCTTTGTAAAGATATTACTTACAATGTCATTATTAGCCGCTTCTATAAAGCAATCATCCAGTATATATAATATGCGGTCATTCGGTTTTGTCTTATGATTGATGGGATCTATAATGTCTTTGTTAACAATAAGTTTGTCAGATAAAGAGGTTTCCTTTTCTAGCGGATGAGATTCACTCCCGCATACAATTATACAATCAAACTGTTTCTGATAGTGCACAACAATTTTTGTGGCGAGATGCGTCTTTCCCGAATTAGTGACTCCTGCAATTATTATTCTTGCGGGGTGAGCAAAGAGATCCAGCAAGTTCTCCTTAAAACAGGAGTATGGAGTACTGTGCGACATGTTGAAGGACACAAATAAAAATGACACTTAAATTTTAGACATCGCCTATTTTATTGACTACAATATACAGAAAATATTATGTACATGTGTTAAGTATAGCCATTTTAAATAAAGTCATCATCACTATTTTCCTCTGCTTCCTCGATGAAGGGGTTCCCAGTTTGTGTTTTTCTGCGCTTTCGCGGTCTTGGGTTGCCAGATCGTTGCCTCCTGATGTTATTATTATAGTTGTTGTGTACAACAGACGGAAAGTGAAGGTGGCGGAGATACTCTCGTTTTCTCCATAGATGGCTTAATCTTTCCTCTCCTGTTTGTTGTTGTTGTTGTTACCATGGTCTCGGACGCGCTCGCGCCGGTTGCCACATCGCGCACGAATTCTCCCCTCGTTTCCTCCTCCCCTCTTCGCTCTCTGCCGCCTCGGAAAGGTGTTTAATGTCTGGATGACCATATGCTAGCGATTTATAGGCATTTACATACCAACGTTTATCATCGTATAATGACAGCCCGCGCTTTTTCATTTGCGTGGTCATCATTTGACCTCCAACGTTGGTAATGCTCACCTGTTTAAAGAAATGCACTTCTTTTTCATGAAGAATGCGACGGAAATTGTCGTGTTTTAGCCTCCTCTTCTCAGCCCGACAAATTCCCTTTGCACCCGCGGATGTTTGATCGCTATTTAGGAGCAAGGAATAAGTCTTGGGCTTTAGGCAAATTGCCTCTTTTATCGGAATCTCCCCTGTTTCAGATTTTAATAATCCAAGTTTGCCCTTGACAGACTGGTTGTATAATGGATGGTCATGGCTAAAATTAGAAGTGTCTATCCACTCTTTCAAAGGAGATAAGGACAATTCTTTATAAATGTCATCTGTCTCCACAGAGAGGATATAGCTGTCGGTGTCGGAGTAACAGAGCTGCACACGATCTCCGTAATGAGTCTTTAAAACTTTATAATAAAAGTTATACAATTTCAATTTAGCCAGCTCCAAGATGGTAAATCCAACATACTGCGGATAAGCCATACTAACAGTTTTTGCCCTTGAAATGGTTATCACTCTGTTTGGAGCTAAGGGGATGAATCTTTTGAAGAATGGGCTTCGAATCTTTTTGAGAAAAGAAGAAGCATTGCACACCATGCTAGCACGTTCTAGTCTTTTTAGAGGGTTCATTAAACACCGCCCAAAGACACTGTTTGAAAGCGTCTTGAAGCACAACTGTTGTGCTTTATCGGTGGCTTCCCTGCGCGCCTTAATATTTTCGTGAATAAAAGGCGATAAAAATTCACGTTGGGAGAATTCGTACACATCGCTTACTCGCTCCACCTCCACCCCCAAGTCAATTAAAAGCTGCAAATGTTTCAGTAAAATGAGGTGGTCCTTCTGCGGAAGATGTGAAGCCACAAGCTTTTGGTTTTTTGCGTGGTAAACGCCTGTTCTGCGATGCTAGAAGTTGTTTGTTATAAGGGATATGTCCTGATTTCTTATGTTCATGTGATGAATGAGGAGGGGCAAGTCGTCTGTCTTCCTCGCAACTTCGGGTGGAACTCTGAGATCAGCCACTACCCAGTGCCCAATATCACCGCTTTCGTCGTGGTTGGTTAACCCCGATGCAATGAACTCGGACTTTTCACGGGCGGTAATTTCCGGATATTGCCGTATGGTAATTTCTCAGACATTACCGTGGCATACAAGCTGTTGAAATCAAGGTAGAGTATGTAGGTGCTACTTTCCTTTTGTGGGTCATGGTGCGGATTAACAAGGGAGTTCTTTGCTACCGTGAGAGGGCGAACACATGTTGTCAGTCCCCTCTCACAGATTGCTCAATTTTGCGGGCTAATTCTGGATCGGATATAAGCTCAAGGTTTGTTTTTGTCATTTTTAGGAATGCATCGTATGCATATCCGGGAAGACTGACATAGTTAACTATATCCAGATCGTACTTTTCAGCAAGCATAGACCTCCACTCTGTAATCACATCGGCTAGCAAACCCACATCAGTCCTCAGGTAGCACTCTAAATAATCACCTAAAGTACGACACCCGGCTGCATTCCAGACTTTTAGTGCATGAGCATACTCCTCCTCCGTAACCGTCTCACCTGTGAGGGAGCTATAAAACTTTTCAATGGGGGGGGCTGGTCTCTTCGAGCTTTTTCAGGTCATCCAAGTACTCATACGGAAAAATACCCTTTCCCGTTAGAAGCAGCGACTGAGCTTCGTCTGGCAAATGACGTAAGATATGCTTGGAATACCTGAGTGAGCGGCTGCTTTCAATATGAGTTTTGGCGAGAGAGCTTAGGCTTGCGTTCATAAAAGCTAAGCTATCGAGGAATTTCAGGTTGTTTAGTTCCACAGAGTGATATCGAAGCCCTTGCTTCGTAAGAATTTTGATTTTTGTGTTAACTTGCATTTCTTTCAGAATGAGCCGAGGTCGTAAGAGTGATTATGAGCCAGACAGGGGATAGCTGTGCGATGATTTTTCATCTGGAGGTTACAGCGAGCGCAATAAGCACCAATGTAGTTCATCCGATCTTTAGTATGGTCGTGGTGTCTGTGCTTTTGTTGATGTGTGGGAATTTTTGGTTGCACATTTCGCACATTTCGGCCTTCTTAAAAGCTTCTTCATCTTCGTTGGACATGTGGAGAGGATGATAAGGCATGTTTTTTACAATGTCCGCCCATTTGTTAGACAGATTCTCAACAAAGTGCGTGGCAGCGTCGCACCCTGATATAGAAAACTATCTACTACTTCACCTTGTCTGTCTATTATGATATAGCTGTAGGCACAGGCTTTGTGCTGTGCTATACATCTCTCCCCTCCACCAGTCTTGTCCATGAAGGCTTCAAAGTCGTAGATACACATGTGTGATGGTGCAAATGCTTTCCCATAATTCACGAAGGCGAGTTTACTCCCCTGCAACGGGTAAGTGATCTTTGTTGGCATCTCACATCCTGACATGTGAGATTCGGCTGATCTCTGATCGGGAAACGAAGAGAAACATGTGCGACAAAAGTGCTTGTGAACGTTCCTGCCTCTCATGGTAAATACGTCCATGTACTTATTAAAGTCTGTTATTAGACAGGCGTGCTCATTTTTAAGAAGAAGTAGGTGAAGACGCAGTCGCTCCTTGCTGTCTTCTCTTCCTTTTCTCACCTGTAATATGGCATATTTTTCGTGAATATGTTCGTTTTTTCAAGGGTATAGACATAAATAGAGAGACTATTGTCTCTCTCTAATTCTCCCAATGTTTCCCAGCTGGTGGGGAGTTTTTCCGCGTCATGTTTAATAAGGCGCGCACATTTAGCCGGAGTGTTGACTGCTCTGTGTAGATTATTTTTTGAGCGTCCAGCTGCTAGCCATTTTCCGGCCGCGAGGGATCGTATGACACAGTCTGTGTTACCTGTTGGGTTGAAGATATAATGACCCCCTCGAACATCTTCAGGATATGCCACATGTCGTCCAATTGCTTGGGGAACTAGAAGATGTGATATCGTAATGTCGTGAGCATTAATGGATTCAAGATCGAGTCCGCTTCCCTCATCTGATAACCACTCTTCTAGTTTAGCTTCTGCTTCCTCTGCCCATCCACATACAGCTCTTCTACACTCGTCTTCGCTAGATATTGCATAACTGCACAGTGTGATATCTTTTTCAATATGCGTGACATTGCCGGTAGTGAAGTCTATCTTGGAGAGGGTAATATTAAACCCTGTAAATGATTTCGTGGAAGGGGGAGGGCATCCGAGTGTGGAGCGGTGAATTTGTAAGACATCTGTAAAATAATCTTGATTTCTGCGCAGGTAATCAGACGGAGATGGCTGGTCTTGGTTAGGAATGCTGAAGCCGAGCCTTACGGCTGCCCCTTGAAATAATTCCCCCCTGGAGATAATATGCGGCGTCTCTACAATATTATCTTCTTCTTCTTCTTTATCACTAATAACATCACTGTCACTTTCATAATATTTTCTATTCACACGAGCACGCGATATTTCCGGTTGTGCTGTAATAGACCTGGACGGCCCGGGTTGGGGCGAGAGAATCCGCGATGGTCCCGGTTGCGGTGTAATAGACCTGGACGGACCGGGTAGGGGTGAGAGGGGGCGAGTCGAGACTTGTTGTATGGGAAGGTCCTGCTGTAGGTTCCCTGCAAGACATAACATAAACACAGTTATTACACAATAATGCGAGGAGGGGGTTATACAACATTCACTCCTCAAACCGTCTTTGTGAGAACTTGCCTGGTGTGGTATGTGACGATCGGTGAGTGGCGATCTTAGAACCTTTAGACCCCTTTCCAGCACCTGCTGTAAGGAATTAAGTATATGGTTAATCATTTGCCGCATGGGCAGACGTCTTTCAGGCGTATTCTGCTGTAGGTCTTAACTATCTTTCAATAATTTTCATGTCTACCCATACTTTAATACTCAGATTTCACTGTGTATGAATTAGCTTACCTCGAATGCATTGTTGACGGTGGTAATGCAGCCTTGCTGAGGGAATGTTGCAAACCACAGCAAGCAAAGGTGTTGGACAGCTTCTTCACAGAGCTGGCAGTGAGCTTGATGTTAGCCATTGTGAGTGCTATCACAGGGGGCAAGATGTACTAATGTTTAGTGGTCGAGTTTCCACCCTTTTTATATCGCGGGGAATGCCACGGGCGACAGATGTGTGCATTTCTATTTGACGTTTTATAATGAATTCTATTAAATCATTTTTGTGTTTATACAAGAGGAATATAAAAAAAAAATGATAATTAGTATAGAGGTGTTTATAATCTTTTTCATTAAATTTAGATTCGTATATCTAAGATGCTTTGAGAGTGCTGAAACACAGCAAGGAAGGAAAAGTAATTATTTAATCGATATCTCCCAGACTCTGCAGTTGACCTGACATCTGTTCAGGATGCAGCTGACCTGTGTTTGAGCAGGCCTTCCTTTAATTATTAACGGCGTCATTAGTGAAAGGGGTGATCAGTGAGACGCTTCTTAACTATCACTAGCTAGAGGGCTTTTAATGATGGGAAAATAAAGACATATTGAGTACAACGAATTTTATACTCCTTTCCGCTGAACTCTATACTTATAAACGAGGTGCTTTTCGATTGTGGGGAACAAACTGTGAATATCTGATTAATTAGTGTCTGTGCCTGACTTCTGAGGGGATAACTTTATTATTGAGATGTTTTAAGACAATGTAGGCCATCCCACATGTTCAAACATGACGAATAGATGCTGTTATTGATTTCGCTGACCTGACTCACATCGGTAATGGCTTAATTTTGCGCGTGACCTGGAGGGCGGTGGAATGAAGGGGTGGGGGACTTGGGTGGTTGGGGGACACCTGTTTGGTGTGCGTATTATTCCCCATTAGCCACGGTTTGATTTCCCGTAATCAATTATGATAATTACTTCCGGAAGTCATTAGGTCACTTCCTGTTATGACACGTCAGGTATGTGCATAGCGGGATAAGAGGGTAGTCATAGGGTGAGGCTGGTGAGTCCAAGGTGTTTTTGGGTGAGGGGGTTGGGGTGGTGGAACCTGTGACACCTGCTCTTAGGATGATAGTTTGACCTGCGGCAGCAGGATCCATGTTTGTTTGTTGTTCCTCTTCTTCTCTTCTTCTTCTTCTTCTTCTTCTTCTCCTCTTTCTCGTATTCTCCTTATTATTATTATTATTATTATTGTTGTTTTGGAGAGGAAAGGAATGGGGGGGCACCCTTCAGGTGTGCGTGTTCTCCATCATTAGTTACGGCTATTGATTCCCGTATCGATTACGGTAATTACTTCCGGAAGTCATTAGGGCACTTCCTGTTATGACACGTTAGGTACATAGGGGGGGACCCATGGGGGTGAGGCTGCTGTGTCCAAGGTGTTTTTGGGTGAGGGGTTGGGGTATTGGAACCTGTGACACCTGCTCTTAGGATGATAGTTTGACCTGCGGCAACAGGATCCATGTTTGTTTGTTGTTCCTCTTCTTCTTCTTCTTCTTCTTCTTCTCTTCCTCTTTCTCGTATTCTCATTATTATTATTGTTGTTTTGGAGAGGAAAGGGAGGGGGGGCACCCCTTCAGGTGTGCGTGTTCTCCATCATTAGTCAAGGTTACTGATTTCCCGTAATCGATTACGGTAATTACTTCCGGAAGTCATTAGGTCACTTCCTGTTATGACACGTTAGGTACATAGGGGGGGACCCATGGGGGTGAGGCTATTCTGTCCATACACTACTTATATATAATATATATATATATATATAATATATATATATATATATACGTGTGTGTGTGTGTGTGTTTTATATATATGGTTAATGTCATTCGCTTATCGTTTTCAATTTCATTAGCATACCTTGCTTCATTCACTGCGTTTCCCAACAGAAAACCAGAGTGCTTATTTTCATTATAGTAAACTTCTGTCGTTAATGTTCTGTCTATACACCGTACCCTTTGCAGTTTGCATATTTGCATAGCTAATAATATCCTTGGTATTTTTGTATTTCTGTCAAGTGGCTAATACATCCTTCTCATACTTTAACAGAACCTTTCTTCAAATTACAATTTGACTTCAAATACTAAATGTATGAGATAGATTCTTCAAATAATTATCACCCATATTTTCCAAAATTAGTGAAGCCTTCTCTTTTGTACATTTTCTCTCTTAATTGGATCTTTACTACTAATATTCACATTTTCATCAGGATTAGGCTTAAATCCTGCAGCTCGACCCATGAAAAAATTCGTGTCAAGGTGTTGGTTAAATTAGGTTCTTTACTTAGAAAAGTCAAAGATCTGGAATGAACACAGGCATCTACTTCAATTAAAGCCGTCTCAAGTTCACCACATAAGGCCTCTTTTTTATTTAGTAAAATACGGGAAACATAACGCGTTAGAATTTTCACAACACTGCCGATCAGACGTCATTCTCTTCAAGGATTCTGATTGGCTAGTGAGTGTGCTGCCAGGCGTTAATGAGATATGGAAAAACTATCGTTAAGGACAGTCATAAATATTTTGGAGGAAGAGAGAGAGAGAGAGAGAGAGAGAGAGAGAGAGAGAGAGAGAGAGAGAGAGAGAGAGAGAGAGAGAGAGAGAGAGAGAGAGAGAGAGAGAGAGAGAGAGAGAGAGACCTTGATGTGACCTTGATCCACTATAAGAGGAGCAGAGCTAAGGCCAGGTGAGTGCTAAAGGAGGCTACACGGACGTCACATCGTAGAACGTGATCAACATGACTTCGACTTTGGACTTCGACTGCCGTGCTCTTTTCGACCTTGGCGACTTCGGACTCTTCTACTGAAGATCCATGACTCATCACCGGCGTCTGGTTCGGTTTCAAGACGCTCGAGGATGTCCTGTCACACTTACATGCGTCGATCCTTCTGGTCATCGTTCAGCGGTTTTGGCACCATCTTTGCGCAGACTTTCCGCATGGCCAAATCTTCCGCGAGAACTTCCAGCTGTCCCGATTAATGCCCAGCTCATTTGCCATCAGTTGAATAGTCATCACCGTCTGCCTGACGTGTTCAACGATGACCTCAGTCCCGGTTGTTGAGGGCCTTTCGCTCCTGGGGTCATCTTCCACATTCTTTTAACCTCGCATCATTCATAAATACGTTAGCGTGACATTGGCACATCTCCATACACCTGTTGTAGCGAGTGTATGGAGATAACCGTACCAAAAAAATCGTTTGTTCATTGCTTTGTGCTCATTGCTGACGACCTGAAACATA
>NW_020870989.1:460575-474999 GCF_003789085.1 Penaeus vannamei | reverse complement strand
TTCGCTGTAAGCTCGTGCTTATATTGTACACAGAGTTGTTACTAACAATAACCGAAAGCTTGCTCAAATGATTATGACCAAAGTGCAATGGATTTTCGCTGTAATTTCCTGCATATGCTTTCATGTCCACCATAAAAAGAGCTAACTTTTCGGGAATCGTTGATCCCCAGGGCATATCAATGCTCAGCTGGGTTTGGTTACTTGCCATGACATAAGTTTTGTATAGCGTTTTATTGAATATATAGCTAAGAGGACTACGAAGCAAAGATTTGTTAAGAGCCTCCCTTGCTGAATCCCGGGGTTTTAGTGTGGTTAAATGCAATTTACAAGTTTCTATCTCCACCTTAGGATTCGAACTACTCGCTTCCGGTTCGGCGTTAATAACAAACTTGTCAGAGGCAAATTCCAGTCGTATTCTCATAGACACATTGTCTAAAAGATACATATCCATTGATGCTATATCTAACAATAACGGAGCCATAAAATGAAATCCGTGAGTCTTAACCTCGCTCATAGCAGATTTCTCTTGCGTGCTAGCATTCGTAAATATTTCTTTATTGTAGGTCCTCGGTATGCTAGAACTATCATAATAATACATATTTCTTCCTAAAGTTTTTTTCAGCGAAGGAGACATACCCGTTTCTAAGCGAACATAGGACGAAAAGTTATACAGAGGATTTTGTTCTACTTGTTGACCGTTTAAAATAAACCGATACAGATTTAATTAGCGAGTGCATAGCAGAGTTGCACAACACAGCATGATCAGCTTCACCCAGCGAGGCGCCATCTCCTTTCTTCAGATTACCCTTAATCTCCAGAACCAATCTTGACAGGTCAATATAACAATTCTGCCCGGCAGGCCATCTAAATTCTGCATAATTATCTGTAACAGACCCATTTATCCCTGCATTAAAAGGCAGGACGTCGACTTCACATCTGTCTTCAATCCCTGATTCAACCATACGTAGCCTATTCGACCTGGGAAACATATCGCTTACCCCGGCCACATAAGACGATAATGGCGTCTTGTACTGATTCATGATTGATAATATGAATAACAATAACAATAATAATATCACAATCTGTATCTCTATATTATTATTGCGCACAGCGGCAAGGCGAGACCGTAACTGACTAAGCCAAAGAAAAAACATCTTTTTTATAGGTTGAACAACTTGGTCGAATCGTTAATCTTTTCACTCTTTTTCGTTTTCTACGCCCCTCCTCCCCCTCTCATTGCTCTCGCGTGTGTTTGACAGCCTCCACTCCTCTCTTTTTCATAGAAGACCTCAAGTTAGTATTCCCCTGTCTCATATCATCAATAACACCAGATCCAAAATCGAGTAATGCTGGTTTAACAAGCTTAGAAACAAATGGAATTAATCTCTTGCCAATATTTCCGAGAAAAGATAAATCCGGCGCCTCTTCTGTAATGGTCATAAGACTTATATACGCTAATGTCCCCCACGCCCCCTCCTCGAAACTGTTTAATCTGCGATTCCGGTTGTTCAAATATTACCATGAATTCCTCGGTGGTGGGGGACAAAGGGTGCTCTTACATACATGCGGAAATCAAAATGGTGTCTATCTTCGATATGCATAAAGCAAACACACCAGGACGACGTTCTAATGTAAAATAAGCAAAGATATGCATGTGCTGTCTTTATATACGGGCAGACTTTACCGAGATCTTATGTGCAATATAAGCGTAATAGAACGTCCTTCCTCGAAAACTATTGGATAACCATTCTGATCTGTAATGCGCACCCCCACAGAATTTAATGTCTTATTTAAGAGCTGTTTATAAGCGTGGGTGTATACCCCTTTGTACTCGAACCTTGCAAAGCAAATGCGTCTAAGATGTTTACCTGCTGTCCTGCAAATCGACAAGGAACAACAATGTCTGAATACACATAAATAAAGTCCACACCGCCATCGTTTCTCGGAGGCCTCATACTTACATTCTGATTATATAATAACCATTTATAATCAACAGACACTGTGCGAGGTACATAATAGCGATATATTTTTTTTTCGCTAAACCCTAATATGTGCGCCAGACGAGGCGAGAAGCGAACAGCCATATCGGGATGACAGCGTGCTTCCCTCCCATCGCCACCGCGTGAACGATAATTTCTACGCGAACGCGCTCTGTTTCCCAGTCATAGATAAGAAGTCTCCCCTGTGGCATATTTTTGAATTGCATCCACGCCTAATATCGGTGCAATTTGTTCCGTTATATCTTTATTAATCATATCTATCATAATTTTTGGTTCTCTCGCATGACCTAGCATGCTAAATTTCGGGACGTACTTAAACATGTCAATCATAATTGGGTGAGCACTGTTATCACAAACACTAATAAACTGAATACTAAAATCATTATCATTTGCTATGATGCTGTAGTAATTTTTGGGATGCAAAAAATTAACCAGCGCCACCTCATAATCCATGGAAGGATCCAAATTAGCGGCGAAATGACGTTTTCAAACGCATAAGAAGTGTTGTGCGGGAAAACATCTTTCGATGCAGTACTGGTAATATATATGTACTGATTGTCAGTCTCCATGGTGGAAGTTGATGACAGACTGAGAGTTGCATCAATAATTTCACCCTTTATAACAAAGATGTAAAGGATAAAAGACTTAAGGAGTAATTCATAACCTTATTTTATTAAAGATATCATATATATATATATAAATCAAACAAGTACAAATGCTACTGGAGAACATGAGATATTAATGATCATTTTCCAGCTGCCTCGGTAGCTTCGATGTCCGCCGCTGTTCGCAGGTAATTTCACCGTCCCCCGCATCATCTTCATTATACCTGGGTCGTTTGTTTCTAATGTCGGCTCAGGCAAAAGGAGAGGACTCGCGCACAGCAGCGAAACAGATATCTTCAAAGGCATACACCGCGCTGCAAAGTCTTGTAAAAGCTCAATGTATGCATGGCTCCAACTGCCTCCTTCCACTTCAACTGGAAATAAGATCTCCCCAATATTCAACTCTTGAAGCTGATTAAACAATGAATCGAGACATTCACCCAAATTTCTTAGTCGGTTTTCCGATCCGTCACACGCCAATCCATCAACATAATGTCTATCCATACTCGACTTTAATTGTTTCATGGCAATTTCATTATTTTCCAGGGCTCTCCCGGGACCAAAGTGGGCAACGAGATAGATAATTACAGGCCCATCTCCCTGTTTCACACTAACGACCCCGGTAGCACATCTGTCAGCTACAATAGCCCTTGAGGTAGAAAATAACCGCCTTTTTGATCTGTAGTAATCAGCATATGCATATTCTTTTTCCAATATGCCCGATGTAGCGTAAGCAGTCTTTCCACATGCATTAGCAATGACGCATACGGCGGTGTCTTTACACAGCTCATGCTGGAGAAATACCTCCTTTTCTAATCAACAGGGGGTATAGATAATTCGGGAGATAATCCTCGCGAGGTGACCTCGCACTGACAGAAGGGGCTTCCATTAGCGGTCGTTCTTCTTCCCCATCTCTTCATTAATCATCTCTCTGTAGCGCCTGACAAATTGAGGAACGGCAACAACAGTAGCAGGGCGCTGACGTGGAGACACTTCCTCGGCCATCTTCTTGCGCAATCGAGGCAGTAGTATAACTCATCACCGCTCGTATCCTCGCTTTATACCCATAGTGTCCTGTCGTTACTCGCTCATGCATGTCAGCACCCCGCCCACTTAATGCGTTACAATCATCTGCGCAGCTTTGTACACAATCGATAGCCCATTTCAAAGGCAATAGACTGTTGATTGTATAAACTGGCGAGTCTGCGATATTTTGAAATCGTGCGTAATGCTTCTTCCTGCGGGGCATGCTTTAAATTTTCTACAGCATCATCAACTTCTTGCTGGTAGACTTGTTCAGAGTGGTTTGCAAGAAAGGCTCGGTATGTCTCCCACAATGACACAACAATATCGTGTTTGTACTGAGCTCGATAAAATTTTATCACCTCTCTTCGAAGCTCACTACCTAGAACTTTGAATGATACATTTTCTTCATCGTCGCTGCTGGTGTTGCTGTTGTTGGACGCACTGCTTGTGCTCGCGCGCGAGGACGCGTTGCTGAAGAGTTCTCCGTTCTCACTCATGTTTATGTGTTATTGCGTCTTACATACACACGCTTCTGATTATAGAATCGCCGGTTTTATCCTCTCTCGAGGCCATTAATAGGGGTTCCAACGCATCTTACTCTGTGCAGACATAAGGGCGGACATTGGCTTAACTTTTACATTCCCACCTGCCTTATGAACACCTGTGAGATACCGCCTAGCTGCCGGACTGCGCATATAATCATATGGTAATGGCGCAAAGTTATGTAATATTTTCAAAAGTTCCTTTTCTTTTACAGAAAACGAGTGCGATGATGAGGATGCAAAATACTTGATAACATCGAGTATATTTAACCCTGTTATAGGAGATTGTATCTGACCTAATTCGTCCCACCGAATTAAAGACTGCTTACGGTAAAATTCCAAGAGAGATTTTGCATAATCTTGCTGATTTGTTTTGAAGAAAATTCCTACCAAGTGTTCTAATGAGGGATTTATCGGTGTATTCTGATTGTTGCCAGGGATTGCTTTTTCAAGCCTTTGCAGAGCTGCAGAGGGAAGGGGTACTGTCATTGCCTCATTAGCGGCGGAACGCCTGCATTTTCTCACATTCTTTTTGTTTATTTTCTTGCGAAAAGTAGAGCGCGGGATAATTAGCGAGCGCCCGAGCCCGCCCCCGCGTCTATTTCCCGCGCAGACATCGCGACAACGCGTGCGCTCGCACCCGCCGCGCCGCGTCCGCGCTCGCTGCACCCGCCGCCGCTATGACAGCTGTCGTTCGCGTGCCCCCCATTTATTGCGGTATTTTTAGCTGCCATGGCGATATCCGGAGGCGATTCTAATATGTTCTTGTTGACACCATCATTAATCTTGTTAGTATCATTACCGTTCGAGGTGAGGTCAGAGACCAGGTGGGTCAGATGTCGGTCGACCGTGGACTTTGGAACAAGACAATACTCTTTCATATTTCTAATCAAATTAAAGATGTAAATGCATTTACAGCAAGCGGGAGTAGAATGGATAAAATATTTCCCCCGGTGCGAGATGAGAGAATTTTTTTCTTCTTTTTAAGAGACGTTTTCTTCAGAGACACTTCCTTGATAGCTTGCCGATATCGTTTCAATTTCTTAATAATACTTTTTTCCGTGGTTAAGTTTTTCCTTAAGAAATTTGAAAAAACTTCGGCAATGCAATTGATCTGCTGTTTATCCAGCTGTAATATAAAGCCGGAACGTCGTTTTGGCTTTAGTGAACAGATAAACGATAGCACATCAACAAATCGAGGTGTGAGGGGCTGCCTTGTCATGGTGCAGGCTGCATGTCATCAATCGTAATGTATGAATTGAATTTGTCGGGATATCCAATCCAGCGAACAAGATATTCTCTCTGCTTTTTATTTTTGTTCCACCTCGATGAAACAAACCTTGGACTTCTTCGCCGCTTAAATCTTCCAGATAATACCCGACTATGTTCTGACGATTGTCAATCTGTCGAATTTTAAATATCTCCTCCGTATTTTGTATTTCATATCCCTTGCGAAATGCGTCGGTACGAGAGCGCGCTGCGATGCGCACAGTGTCCCCAACCTTTATATTCTGATTGCTAGCATGCGATCGGTCCTTTTTTATATGCACATTCAATGAACGAGCATACATTTGTCGAAAGAGACGTTGACACTGCGCCCGCGTGTAATGGCGGTGCACGTCCAGTGGCGCGGCGCCTTTCAAACCCGCGTGCGCGCGCTCATTATAGGCTAAAACAATATCCGGGAGAACGTCGATATACCTCAGCGTATCTTTTAAGGTTAAATATTTATATATGCGTTCCTTGAGGGTTCTGATGTGTCTCTCTGCAATGCTAGCCTTTATTTCCTTCGAATGCGTGGTATACCACTGCATCTTATGTTCGCGCAGTAAGCCGTTCACTGTATTATTTACAAACTCTCGCCCTGCATCGGTGAAGAGGTGAGTTAAACCTTTAGCATCCTCAGTATTTAACACCGATTTTAGTGCGCTCGCAACCTCCGTCTTGTTTTTACTCTTTAAGGGTCTTACTTGCATATAACGACTAAACACATCTACACACACGAGCAAATAGTTGGTTTTATCGTTTTGTCTTGATAAGTTTCGCATGTCTGCCAGATCACACGTTAAGATTTTGCGAGGTCCTATAGCCATTGTTTGGCGACGCGGGAATTTTTTGCGAGTATGTCTGTGAAGAGTATACACACGCTGTGATGACAAAGCATTTTTCACATCCGATTGTGTAATATTATCCTTTCCTAATTGCGTGCGAGCGGCGTCTAACAGCGCTTGTATTCCACCTAAGCTGTGGGGCTTTGTATAGTCTTCATACAAGTCCTTTAGAACTTGCATGGTTCTGTCGGTGATCACCATTGGTAGACAAGCTGATGTGGAAAATATTCACAGAGGATATTACTGCGAAACTGCAGTTTATCTGGAGTTTCACAACCGAGGTCTATGAGTAAATAACCGCGAGATTTCGAGAGAACAACCTTTTTATATAACCAAAAACCGCTTGGCTTCACTCTTGCCATATAACTGCCTACCGAGGCATTCTAACTGTCCGAGATCTCTCTGTTTTAGCAAAATAAAATGAGAGGTATTTAGTGAAATGTTGCGGCTGTGCTTCCCTTTCATAAATACATTTTGAACGAGGAGTACAACAGATATGTTTTCGTGTCGTCCCTTTGTAAAGATATTACTTACAATGTCATTATTAGCCGCTTCTATAAAGCAATCATCCAGTATATATAATATGCGGTCATTCGTTTTGTCTTATGATTGATGGGATCTATAATGTCTTTGTTAACAATAAGTTTGTCAGATAAAGAGGTTTCCTTTTCTAGCGGATGAGATTCACTCCCGCATACAATTATACAATCAAACTGTTTCTGATAGTGCACAACAATTTTTGTGGCGAGATGCGTCTTTCCCGAATTAGTGACTCCTGCAATTATTATTCTTGCGGGGTGAGCAAAGAGATCCAGCAAGTTCTCCTTAAAACAGGAGTATGGTACTGTGCGACATGTTGAAGGACACAAATAAAAATGACACTTAAATTTTAGACATCGCCTATTTTATTGACTACAATATACAGAAAATATTATGTACATGTGTTAAGTATAGCCATTTTAAATAAAGTCATCATCACTATTTTCCTCTGCTTCCTCGATGAAGGGGTTCCCAGTTTGTGTTTTTCTGCGCTTTCGCGGTCTTGGGTTGCCAGATCGTTGCCTCCTGATGTTATTATTATAGTTGTTGTGTACAACAGACGGAAAGTGAAGGTGGCGGAGATACTCTCGTTTTCTCCATAGATGGCTTAATCTTTCCTCTCCTGTTGTTGTTGTTGTTGTTGTTACCATGGTCTCGGGTCGCTCTCGCTCGCGCCGGTTGCCACATCGCGCACGAATTCTCCCCTCGTTTCCTCCTCCCCCTCTTCGCTCTCTGCCGCCTCGGAAAGGTGTTTAATGTCTGGATGACCATATGCTAGCGATTTATAGGCATTTACATACCAACGTTTATCATCGTATAATGACAGCCCGCGCTTTTTCATTTGCGTGGTCATCATTTGACCTCCAACGTTGGTAATGCTCACCTGTTTAAAGAAATGCACTTCTTTTTCATGAAGAATGCGACGGAAATTTGTCGTGTTTTAGCCTCCTCTTCTCAGCCCGACAAATTCCCTTTGCACCCGCGGATGTTTGATCGCTATTTAGGAGCAAGGAATAAGTCTTGGGCTTTAGGCAAATTGCCTCTTTTATCGGAATCTCCCCTGTTTCAGATTTTAATAATCCAAGTTTGCCCTTGACAGACTGGTTGTATAATGGATGGTCATGGCTAAAATTAGAAGTGTCTATCCACTCTTTCAAAGGAGATAAGGACAATTCTTTATAAATGTCATCTGTCTCCACAGAGAGGATATAGCTGTCGGTGTCGGAGTAACAGAGCTGCACACGATCTCCGTAATGAGTCTTTAAAACTTTATAATAAAAGTTATACAATTTCAATTTAGCCAGCTCCAAGATGGTAAATCCAACATACTGCGGATAAGCCATACTAACAGTTTTTGCCCTTGAAATGGTTATCACTCTGTTGGAGCTAAGGGGATGAATCTTTTGAAGAATGGGCTTCGAATCTTTTTGAGAAAAGAAGAAGCATTGCACACCATGCTAGCACGTTCTAGTCTTTTTAGAGGGTTCATTAAACACCGCCCAAAGACACTGTTTGAAAGCGTCTTGAAGCACAACTGTTGTGCTTTATCGGTGGCTTCCCTGCGCGCCTTAATATTTTTCGTGAATAAAAGGCGATAAAAATTCACGTTGGGAGAATTCGTACACATCGCTTACTCGCTCCACCTCCACCCCAAGTCAATTAAAAGCTGCAAATGTTTCAGTAAAATGAGGTGGTCCTTCTGCGGAAGATGTGAAGCCACAAGCTTTTGGTTTTTGCGTGGTAAACGCCTGTTCTGCGATGCTAGAAGTTGTTTGTTATAAGGGGAATGTCCTGATTTCTTATGTTCATGTGATGAATGAGGAGGGGCAAGTCGTCTGTCTTCCTCGCAACTTCGGGTGGAACTCTGAGATCAGCCACTACCCAGTGCCCAATATCACCGCTTTCGTCGTGGTTGGTTAACCCCGATGCAATGAACTCGGACTTTTCACAGGGCGGTAATTTCCGGATATTGCCGTATGGTAATTTCTCAGACATTACCGTGGCATACAAGCTGTTGAAATCAAGGTAGAGTATGTAGGTGCTACTTTCCTTTTGTGGGTCATGGTGCGGATTAACAAGGGAGTTCTTTGCTACCGTGAGAGGGCGAACACATGTTGTCAGTCCCCCTCTCACAGATTGCTCAATTTTGCGGGCTAATTCTGGATCGGATATAAGCTCAAGGTTTGTTTTTGTCATTTTTAGGAATGCATCGTATGCATATCCGGGAAGACTGACATAGTTAACTATATCCAGATCGTACTTTTCAGCAAGCATAGACCTCCACTCTGTAATCACATCGGCTAGCAAACCCACATCAGTCCTCAGGTAGCACTCTAAATAATCACCTAAAGTACGACACCCGGCTGCATTCCAGACTTTTAGTGCATGAGCATACTCCTCCTCCGTAACCGTCTCACCTGTGAGGGAGCTATAAAACTTTTCAATGGGGGGAGGCTGGTCTCTTCGAGCTTTTTCAGGTCATCCAAGTACTCATACGGAAAAATACCCTTTCCCGTTAGAAGCAGCGACTGAGCTTCGTCTGGCAAATGACGTAAGATATGCTTGGAATACCTGAGTGAGCGGCTGCTTTCAATATGAGTTTTGGCGAGAGAGCTTAGGCTTGCGTTCATAAAAGCTAAGCTATCGAGGAATTTCAGGTTGTTTAGTTCCACAGAGTGATATCGAAGCCCTTGCTTCGTAAGAATTTTGATTTTTGTGTTAACTTGCATTTCTTTCAGAATGAGCCCGAGGTCGTAAGAGTGATTATGAGCCAGACAGGGGATAGCTGTGCGATGATTTTTCATCTGGAGGTTACAGCGAGCAATAAGCACCAATGTAGTTCATCCGATCTTTAGTATGGTCGTGGTGTCTGTGCTTTTGTTGATGTGTGGGAAATTTTTGGTTGCACATTTCGCACATTTCGGCCTTCTTAAAAGCTTCTTCATCTTCGTTGGACATGTGGAGAGGATGATAAGGCATGTTTTTTACAATGTCCGCCCATTTGTTAGACAGATTCTCAACAAAGTGCGTGGCAGCGTCGGCACCCTGATATAGAAAACTATCTACTACTTCACCTTGTCTGTCTATTATGATATAGCTGTAGGCACAGGCTTTGTGCTGTGCTATACATCTCTCCCCTCCACCAGTCTTGTCCATGAAGGCTTCAAAGTCGTAGATACACATGTGTGATGGTGCAAATGCTTTCCCATAATTCACGAAGGCGAGTTTACTCCCCTGCAACGGGTAAGTGATCTTTGTTGGCATCTCACATCCTGACATGTGAGATTCGGCTGATCTCTGATCGGGAAACGAAGAGAAACATGTGCGACAAAAGTGCTTGTGAACGTTCCTGCCTCTCATGGTAAATACGTCCATGTACTTATTAAAGTCTGTTATTAGACAGGCGTGCTCATTTTTAAGAAGAAGTAGGTGAAGACGCAGTCGCTCCTTGATGTCTTCTCTTCCTTTTCTCACCTGTAATATGGCATATTTTTCGTGAAATATGTTCGTTTTTTCAAGGGTATAGACATAAATAGAGAGACTATTGTCTCTCTCTAATTCTCCCAATGTTTCCCAGCTGGTGGGGAGTTTTTCCGCGTCATGTTTAATAAGGCGCGCACATTTAGCCGGAGTGTTGACTGCTCTGTGTAGATTATTTTTTGAGCGTCCAGCTGCTAGCCATTTTCGGCCGCGAGGGATCGTATGACACAGTCTGTGTTACCTGTTGGGTTGAAGATATAATGACCCCCTCGAACATCTTCAGGATATGCCACATGTCGTCCAATTGCTTGGGGAACTAGAAGATGTGATATCGTAATGTCGTGAGCATTAATGGATTCAAGATCGAGTCCGCTTCCCTCATCTGATAACCACTCTTCTAGTTTAGCTTCTGCTTCCTCTGCCCATCCGCATACAGCTCTTCTACACTCGTCTTCGCTAGATATTGCATAACTGCACAGTGTGATATCTTTTTCAATATGCGTGACATTGCCGGTAGTGAAGTCTATCTTGGAGAGGGTAATATTAAACCCTGTAAATGATTTCGTGGAAGGGGGAGGGCATCCGAGTGTGGAGCGGTGAATTTGTAAGACATCTGTAAATAATCTTGATTTCTGCGCAGGTAATCAGACGGAGATGGCTGGTCTTGGTTAGGAATGCTGAAGCCGAGCCTTACGGCTGCCCCTTGAAATAATTCCCCCTGGAGATAATATGCGGCGTCTCTACAATATTATCTTCTTCTTCTTCTTTATCACTAATAACATCACTGTCACTTTCATAATATTTTCTATTCACACGAGCAGCGATATTTCCGGTTGTGCTGTAATAGACCTGGACGGCCCGGGTTGGGGCGAGAGAATCCGCGATGGTCCCGGTTGCGGTGTAATAGACCTGGACGGACCGGGTAGGGGTGAGAGGGGGCGAGTCGAGACTTGTTGTATGGAAGGTCCTGCTGTAGGTTCCTGCAAGACATAACATAAAACAGTTATTACACAATAATGCGAGGAGGGGGTTATACAACATTCACTCCTCAAACCGTCTTTGTGAGAACTTGCCTGGTGTGGTATGTGACGATCGGTGAGTGGCGATCTTAGAACCTTTAGACCCCTTTCCAGCACCTGCTGTAAGGAATTAAGTATATGGTTAATCATTTGCCGCATGGGCAGACGTCTTTCGGGCGTATTCTGCTGTAGGTCTTAACTATCTTTCAATAATTTTCATGTCTACCCATACTTTAATACTCAGATTTCACCGTGTATGAATTAGCTTACCTCGAATGCATTGTTGACGGTGGTAATGCAGCCTTGCTGAGGGAATGTGTTGGTTGCAACCTGACACAGCAAGCAAAGGTGGTTGTTGGACAGCTTCTTTCCACAGAGCTGGCAGTGAAGCTTGATGTTAGCCATTGTGAGTGCTATCACAGGGGAAGGCAAGATGTACTAATGTTTAGTGGTCGAGTTTCCACCCTTTTTATATCGCGGGGAATGCCGACGGGCGACAGATGTGTGCATTTCTATTTGACGTTTTATAATGAATTCTATTAAATCATTTGTTTATACAAGAGGAATATAAAAAAAAATGATAATTAGTATAGAGTGTTTATAATCTTTTTCATTAAATTTAGATTCGTATATCTAAGATGCTTTGAGAGTGCTGAAACAGCAAGGAAGGAAAAGTAATTATTTAATCGATATCTCCCAGACTCTGCAGTTGACCTGACATCTGTTCAGGATGCAGCTGACCTGTGTTTGAGCAGGCCTTCCTTTAATTATTAACGGTCGTCATTAGTGAAAGGGGTGATCAGTGAGACGCTTCTTAACTATCACTAGCTAGAGGGCTTTTAATGATGGAAAATAAAGACATATTGAGTACAACGAATTTTATACTCCTTTCCGCTGAACTCTATACTTATAAACGAGGTGCTTTTCGATTGTGGGGAACAAACTGTGAATATCTGATTAATTAGTGTCTGTGCCTGACTTCTGAGGGATAACTTTATTATTGAGATGTTTTAAGACAATGTAGGCCATCCCACATGTTCAAACATGACGAATAGATGCTGTTATTGATTTCGCTGACCTGACTCACATCGGTAATGGCTTAATTTTGCGCGTGACCTGGAGGGCGGTGGGAATGAAGGGGTGGGGGACTTGGGTGGTTGGGGGACACCTGTTTGGTGTGCGTATTATTCCCCATTAGCCACGGTTATTGATTTCCCGTAATCAATTATGATAATTACTTCCGGAAGTCATTAGGTCACTTCCTGTTATGACACGTCAGGTATGTGCATAGCGGGATAAGAGGGTAGTCATAGGGTGAGGCTGGTGAGTCCAAGGTGTTTTTGGGTGAGGGGGTTGGGGTGGTGGAACCTGTGACACCTGCTCTTAGGATGATAGTTTGACCTGCGGCAGCAGGATCCATGTTTGTTTGTTGTTCCTCTTCTTCCTCTTCTTCTTCTTCTTCTTCTTCTTTCCTCTTTCTCGTATTCTCCTTATTATTATTATTATTATTATTGTTGTTTTGGAGAGGAAAGGAATGGGGGGCACCCCTTCAGGTGTGCGTGTTCTCCATCATTAGTTACGGTTATTGATTCCCGTATCGATTACGGTAATTACTTCCGGAAGTCATTAGGGCACTTCCTGTTATGACACGTTAGGTACATAGGGGGGACCCATGGGGGTGAGGCTGCTGTGTCCAAGGTGTTTTTGGGTGAGGGGTTGGGGTATTGGAACCTGTGACACCTGCTCTTAGGATGATAGTTTGACCTGCGGCAACAGGATCCATGTTTGTTTGTTGTTCCTTCTTCTTCTCTTCTTCCTCTTCTTCTTCTTCCTCTTTCTCGTATTCTCATTATTATTATTGTTGTTTTGGAGAGGAAAGGGAGGGGGGGCACCCCTTCAGGTGTGCGTGTTCTCCATCATTAGTCAAGGTTACTGATTTCCCGTAATCGATTACGGTAATTACTTCCGGAAGTCATTAGGTCACTTCCTGTTATGACACGTTAGGTACATAGGGGGGGACCCATGGGGTGAGGCTATTCTGTCCATACAGAACTACTATATATTATATATATTACTATATATATATATATATATATATATATAATATATATATACGTGTGTGTGTGTGTGTGATTTATATATATGGTTAATGTCATTCGCTTATCGTTTTCAATTTCATTAGCATGACCTTGCTTCATTCACTGCGTTTCCCAACAGAAAACCAGAGTGCTTATTTTCATTATAGTAAACTTCTGTCGTAATGTTCTGTCTATACACCGTACCCTTGCAGTTTGCATATTTGCATAGCTAATAATATCCTTGTTGGTATTTTTGTATTTCTGTCGTGGCCAATACATTCTTCTCATACTATAACAGAACCTTTCTTCAAATTACAATTTGACTTCAAATACTAAAAGTATGAGATAGATTCTTCAAATAATTATCACCATAATTTCCAAAATTAGTGAAGCCTTCTCTTTGTACATTTTCTCTCTTAATTGGATCTTTACTACTAATATTCACATTTTCATCAGGATTAGGCTTAAATCCTGCAGCTCGACCCATGAAAAAATTCGTGTCAAGGTGTTGGTTAAATTAGGTTCTTTACTTAGAAAAGTCAAAGATCTGGAATGAACACAGGCATCTACTTCAATTAAAGCCGTCTCAAGTTCACCACATAAGGCCTTTTTTTATTTAGTAAAATACGGGAAACATAACGCGTTAGAATTTTCACAACACTGCCGATCAGACGTCATTCTCTTCAAGGATTCTGATTGGCTAGTGAGTGTGCTGCCAGGGCGTTAATGAGATATGGAAAAACTATCGTTAAGGACAGTCATAAATATTTTGGAAGGAGAGAGAGAGGAGAGAGATATGAAGAGAGAGAGAGAGAGAAGAGAAGAGAGAGAGAGAGAGAAGAGAGAGAGAGAGAGAGAGAGAGAGAGAGAGAGAGAGAGAGAGAGAGAGACCTTTGTGACCTTGATCCACTATAAGAGGAGCAGAGCTAAGGCCAGGTGAGTGCTAAAGGAGGCTACACGGACGTCACATCGTAGAACGTGATCAACATGACTTCGACTTTGGACTTCGACTGCCGTGCTCTT
>NW_020870989.1:459126-460475 GCF_003789085.1 Penaeus vannamei | reverse complement strand
GATCCCTTAATCTTGTTGCAAATGCCAGGCAGGAGAGTCACCAAATCTGCAATTTTGCGTCAAATATGTGAAGTTCCTCTTCAGGTTCAACGGATCCTTATTGTTCAATGTTTATAATCATTTTTCTAATATCTATAGACGTTATTAGTATCATTGCCATAATAGTAATAATAATTAGATAATATGAATAATAATAATATTAATAATAATAATAAATAATAATAATATAATAATAATAATAATAAATAATAATAATATATAATAATATATTATATTATATAACAATAATAATAATAATAATAATAATAATAATAATAACAACGATAACAATAATACTACTGCTAATGATACTAATACCAGTAACAATAATAGTAATAGTAAGGAAAATAATATGAATGATGAGGATGATGATAGTGAAACTAAAGGTAATTGTAAGGAAGAGGAGGAGAATAATGATAATAGTCATAAAACGAGAACAAATAATAAATGTTATTTATTAATCGAAAGCAGAACTATTTCCGTATTCATGCTCTTTTCAACTTATATTACAGTATGTAGTAGTTATTAAGAATATGATAATTATGGTAAGGAAAACGATTATAATAGTAATAACAACAATAATAATGACAGTAATAACGAAAATAATAAGGACAATACTGGTAATGATAATAGTAATAAGAAGAGTTATGAAAACAATAATAATTATAATATCAATAATAACAGTGATACTAATAGTAATAATAACAACGATAATAATAACCATAATAATAATAAAATTTACTAATTATGTTAATAATAATGATAATGATAATGATAATAGTAGTAATAATGACAACAGTGATAACAAGAACAAGAGCTGCAACAAAAAACAACAATAATAAAATAATAATAATATTGATAAAGATAATGATAACAATAATATTGATAATGATAGCAGCTTGCCAATTCATCTGATAGCCTGTGTTCTCATAAATGGCATAAGATGGCATTGTTTTTTTTTCATCACCTGGGTACATCATATTTACGTCGAGACAGAGGCCTAGTGAGACTCGCCCACTGAAATACTGGTTATCACAGGATAAACAAATAATAGCATAGTAGCCCACCTTCGAGGTAGTTGGAAGACAAGTGTGAACCAGGTGGCGTTGTTTCCCTGGCGAAAAATAAGCCTGCAGGTGAGAGGTTGAAGTGAACGACGGAGAGAACAGATCATCTCAGTATAGGGCACGGTGAGATGAGGTACTGAGGAGTCTCTCTGGAAAAGCAGCTCGTGGTAGAAGGTACGCCGTGCCCTGGATAGTGTGGCGTCGAGAAATATGACGAGTGTAGCCCAGCTTAGCGAAGGAGCG
>NW_020870989.1:444126-456626 GCF_003789085.1 Penaeus vannamei | reverse complement strand
TCCTAAGGAGGCATACCCTACAAGGCAGCAGGGGCAGTAGTGATTATATGGACAGAATAGCCTCACCCCCATGGGTCCCCCCTATGTACCTAACGTGTCATAACAGGAAGTGACCTAATGACTTCCGGAAGTAATTACCGTAATCGATTACGGGAAATCAGTAACCTTGACTAATGATGGAGAACACGCACACCTGAAGGGGTGCCCCCCCTCCCTTTCCTCTCCAAAACAACAATAATAATAATGAGAATACGAGAAAGAGGAAAGAGAAGAAGAGAAGAAGAAAAGAAGAGGAACAACAAACAAACATGGATCCTGTTGCCGCAGGTCAAACTATCATCCTAAGAGCAGGTGTCACAGGTTCCAATACCCCAACCCCTCACCCAAAAACACCTTGGACACAGCAGCCTCACCCCCATGGGTCCCCCCCTATGTACCTAACGTGTCATAACAGGAAGTGCCCTAATGACTTCCGGAAGTAATTACCGTAATCGATACGGGAATCAATAACCGTGAACTAATGATGGAGAACACGCACACCTGAAGGGGTGCCCCCCATTCCTTTCCTCTCCAAAACAACAATAATAATAATAATAATAATAAGGAGAATACGAGAAAGAGGAAAGAAGAAGAAGAAGAAGAAGAAGAGGAAGAAGAGGAACAACAAACAAACATGGATCCTGCTGCCGCAGGTCAAACTATCATCCTAAGAGCAGGTGTCACAGGTTCCACCACCCCAACCCCCTCACCCAAAAACACCTTGGACTCACCAGCCTCACCCTATGACTACCCTCTTATCCCGCTATGCACATACCTGACGTGTCATAACAGGAAGTGACCTAATGACTTCCGGAAGTAATTATCATAATTGATTACGGGAAATCAATAACCGTGGCTAATGGGGAATAATACGCACACCAAACAGGTGTCCCCCAACCACAAGTCCCCCACCCCTTCATTCCCACCGCCCTCCAGGTCACGCGCAAAATTAAGCCATTACCGATGTGAGTCAGGTCAGCGAAATCAATAACAGCATCTATTCGTCATGTTTGAACATGTGGGATGGCCTACATTGTCTTAAAACATCTCAATAATAAAGTTATCCCCTCAGAAGTCAGGCACAGACACTAATTAATCAGATATTCACAGTTTGTTCCCCACAATCGAAAAGCACCTCGTTTATAAGTATAGAGTTCAGCGGAAAGGAGTATAAAATTCGTTGTACTCAATATGTCTTTATTTTTATTAACATACAAAGAATATTAATAATACATTTTCAAAAAAAAAAAATAGTGTAACACACACACATACATTGTTCTATGAAGGCCCCCAGAAGGACAGATCTATCGCTTGCGACAGATTTATGTCCTCATCAGGCATATTTTGCGTAAGGCCAAAATTCAGAGGAGGCGACGGGCAGGGGGATATAATTGAATGGAATCACCACTCGAAATTTCTATGAGTGGGATCTCATCTGAAATAGACGGCGATGCAGGAGGGGAAAATCTTTCGCAACCCAATCTCTTCATCGTCCTCATCGCTTGAAATGTCCACAAACGGAATAGCTTCGCTATTTCCCGTGGGACGGTATGCAGGCGACGTAGGGCTCACAGCAGGCAAAATAACGCGAGAGCAGGACTCGACCCTCGCAGGCGACATGTAAGAGGGTGACACATCTCGGTTCTCTTCAGGTTCCCCGAAAGCGGCATCTTGAGGGCTGGAAGGTGAGGGTTCATCCCACACAGGCGATATACAACAAGACGTCACAGTGACACATGGGTAATGACGCGTCTGCTGCCTCCTTCGGTTCCGCGAAAGTGTCAGCTCTCTCCGCTGTCGTCCCGGAGGTGCTGGCTTCCACTGGAGAGACCTTCTTCTTTTTCTCGGGGATAATACCGACTGCGACCGCACACTCTGCTTATGTAAAACAATGACGCATGCATCGGCACCATCCTCAAAAGCTGCAACAGAAAGTAACACATGAACACACTAGGATTTGCAATGACTACAACAGAGAAACATATTAACACATCGAGATTTACAATGGCAACAGTACACAAAAATGAAAATACATATATCTGATAAAGTTAAAAAAGTTCAAGTTTCAGAGACTCACCTTTGTAAAAGGTGTATTCGTTAGCAGACCCATCCCAATGAAAAATTGCTATTGTACTTCCAACAGCAACACCTGTAAATAAAAAACACCAATGAATTACCCTTCAACATCTAAAAAACAACACAAAATATCAAAAAATGTTCATAGTTATAATACAAGTCAAACACCGAGTTTTTACGAGAAAAACAAAGAAATGTTTTACCTGGCAGCGAGGTATTCTTCATAAAGGTTGAGTTCATCTTGGTATGCTTAAGAAAAACACTGTATCACCCTTCAGAATCGAACGCCTTTTATACGACAAGATCTGAGAACCAGCAGACCATCCCACCAATCCCAACCTCTTAAAACACGAGGGGGAGGGGTGAAGGGGTGAGGTCTGTACTTAATTACCTATTCCGCAAAACATTCGCTCACATTCCTTTTTACTGAGTGATTCGTTACAAAACAACCTTTCACACCGAGGCATTTTAAAGTTTCTATACAAAAATCTAATAACTTTTCTGTCATTATATCTAAAATCATTCTGTGAAAAATAAAAGCGCAGAAAATTAACAATATAATCTATTCCATGCAAATTAATATGGTACATGATAAAGATCGCATAGGCACCACATGTTAAACTATCAATGCTTTGCAAATGTCTACCAATGTCAAGGAAGCTCTTATCATAATACTGGTCGATAAATCTTTGCAACCAAGGAGAATAAATATGAGGCTTGATTCCGTAGGAATCAAAGTAGGCAATACAATATTTCCCAACAACTACTAATACATAATGACCCATTAATGTTGGTCTGTGCCGAGAGGTAAGTATTAACCACAAAAAATTCATTATATGTTGTACGATCTTTTCTAATGGGCAGTTGATCGGCCAAGAAACACCCTCGCAACACATATCCACCTCTGAGAAACTGTCTACAAACGTCTGCAACCTCACCACAATTCATTATGCGCGAATATCTGTAACTACCCTTCGATCACTATCAACATACATCACACCCTGTGTATCGCCTACCAAAAATAAAACAATGTTCGAGTCGTGAGGTTGTGACAATTCAACGGCAATCCTAAGGCTTCCAGAGTTTTCAATAGCAATTGCGTCTTGTAGCTTTTCTGGTTGCAAATCCAAAACTGCTACCATTTTTCCATTCACAAATCCATCTCTGTCGAGTGAATGTTCTTTTTCCAACCCCAACGCATTCAGCGAGTGATAATACAAATCTGAGCAACGACTCGGAAAACTCGTACTTATATTGTACACAGAGTTGTTATTAACAATAACCGAAAGCTTGCTCAAATGATTATGACCAAAGTGCAATGGATTTTCGCTGTAATTTCCTGCATATGCTTTCATGTCCACCATAAAAAGAGCTAACTTTTCGGGAATCGTTGATCCCCAGGGCATATCAATGCTCAGCTGGGTTTGGTTACTTGCCATGACATAAGTTTGTATAGCGTTTTATTGAATATATAGCTAAGAGACTACGAAGCAAAGATTTGTTAAGAGCCTCCCTTGCTGAATCCCGGGGTTTTAGTGTGGTTAAATGCAATTTACAAGTTTCTATCTCCACCTTAGGATTCGAACTACTCGCTTCCGGTTCGGCGTTAATAACAAACTTGTCAGAGGCAAATTCCAGTCGTATTCTCATAGACACATTGTCTAAAAGATACATATCCATTGATGCTATATCTAACAATAACGGAGCCATAAAATGAAATCCGTGAGTCTTAACCTCGCTCATAGCAGATTTCTCTTGCGTGCTAGCATTCGTAAATATTTCTTTATTGTAGGTCCTCGGTATGCTAGAACTATCATAATAATACATATTTCTTCCTAAAGTTTTTTTCAGCGAAGGAGACATACCCGTTTCTAAGCGAACATAGGACGAAAAGTTATACAGAGGATTTTGTTCTACTTGTGTTAAAAAATAAACCGATACAGATTTAATTAGCGAGTGCATAGCAGAGTTGCACAACACAGCATGATCAGCTTCACCCAGCGAGGCGCCATCTCCTTTCTTCAGATTACCCTTAATCTCCAGAACCAATCTTGACAGGTCAATATAACAATTCTGCCCGGCAGGCCATCTAAATTCTGCATAATTATCTGTAACAGACCCATTTATCCCTGCATTAAAAGGCAGGACGTCGACTTCACATCTGTCTTCAATCCCTGATTCAACCATACGTAGCCTATTCGACCTGGGAAACATATCGCTTACCCCGGCCACATAAGACGATAATGGCGTCTTGTACTGATTCATGATTGATAATATGAATAACAATAACAATAATAATATCACAATCTGTATCTCTATATTATTATTGCGCACAGCGGCAAGGCGAGACCGTAACTGACTAAGCCAAAGAAAAAAACATCTTTTTTATAGGTTGAACAACTTGGTCGAATCGTTAATCTTTTCACTCTTTTTCGTTTTCTACGCACCCCTCCTCCTCCCCCTCTCATTGCTCTCGCGCCAATGTGTTTGACAGCCTCCACTCCTCTCTTTTTCATAGAAGACCTCAAGTTAGTATTCCCCTGTCTCATATCATCAATAACACCAGATCCAAAATCGAGTAATGCTGGTTTAACAAGCTTAGAAACAAATGGAATTAATCTCTTGCCAATATTTCCGAGAAAAGATAATAATCCGGCGCCTCTTCTGTAATGGTCATAAGACTTATATACGCTAATGTCCCCCACGCCCCTCCTCGAAACTGTTTAATCTGCGATTCCGGTTGTTCAAATATTACCATGAATTCCTCGGTGGTGGGGGGACAAAGGGTGCTCTTACATACATGGCGGAAATCAAAATGGTGTCTATCTTCGATATGCATAAGCAAACACACCAGGACGACGTTCTAATGTAAAATAAGCAAAGATATGCATGTGCTGTCTTTATATACGGGCAGACTTTACCGAGATCTTATGTGCAATATAAGCGTAATAGAACGTCCTTCCTCGAAAACTATTGGATAACCATTCTGATCTGTAATGCGCACCCCCACAGAATTTAATGTCTTATTTAAGAGCTGTTTATAAAGCGTGGGTGTATACCCCTTTGTACTCGAACCTTGCAAAGCAAATGCGTCTAAGATGTTTACCTGCTGTCCTGCAAATCGACAAGGAACAACAATGTCTGAATACACATAAATAAAGTCCACACCGCCATCGTTTCTCGGAGGCCTCATACTTACATTCTGATTATATAATAACCATTTATAATCAACAGACACTGTGCGAGGTACATAATAGCGATATATTTTTTTTTCGCTAAACCCTAATATGTGCGCCAGACGAGGCGAGAAGCGAACAGCCATATCGGGATGACAGCGTGCTTCCCTCCCATCGCCACGCGTGAACGATAATTTCTACGCGAACGCGCTCTGTTTCCCAGTCATAGATAAGAAGTCTCCCCTGTGGCATATATTTTTGAATTGCATCCACGCCTAATATCGGTGCAATTTGTTCCGTTATATCTTTATTAATCATATCTATCATAATTTTTGGTTCTCTCGCATGACCTAGCATGCTAAATTTCGGGACGTACTTAAACATGTCAATCATAATTGGGTGAGCACTGTTATCACAAACACTAATAAACTGAATACTAAAATCATTATCATTTGCTATGATGCTGTAGTAATTTTTGGGATGCAAAAAATTAACCAGCGCCACCTCATAATCCATGGAAGGATCCAACATTAGCGGCGAAATGACGTTTTCAAACGCATAAGAAGTGTTGTGCGGGAAAACATCTTTCGATGCAGTACTGGTAATATATATGTACTGATTGTCAGTCTCCATGGTGGAAGTTGATGACAGACTGAGAGTTGCATCAATAATTTCACCCTTTATAACAAAGATGTAAAGGATAATAAGACTTAAGGAGTAATTCATAACCTTATTTTATTAAAGATATCATATATATATATATACAAGTACAAATGCTACTGGAGAACATGAGATATTAATGATCATTTTCCAGCTGCCTCGGTAGCTTCGATGTCCGCCGCTGTTCGCAGGTAATTTCACCGTCCTCCGCATCATCTTCATTATACCTGGGTCGTTTGTTTCTAATGTCCGGCTCAGGCAAAAGGAGAGGACTCGCGCACAGCAGCGAAACAGATATCTTCAAAGGCATACACCGCGCTGCAAAGTCTTGTAAAAGCTCAATGTATGCATGGCTCCAACTGCCTCCTTCCACTTCAACTGGAAATAAGATCTCCCAATATTCAACTCTTGAAGCTGATTAAACAATGAATCGAGACATTCACCCAAATTTCTTAGTCGGTTTTCCGATCCGTCACACGCCAATCCATCAACATAATGTCTATCCATACTCGACTTTAATTGTTTCATGGCAATTTCATTATTTTCCAGGGCTCTCCCGGGACCAAAGTGGGCAACGAGATAGATAATTACAGGCCCATCTCCCTGTTTCACACTAACGACCCCGGTAGCACATCTGTCAGCTACAATAGCCCTTGAGGTAGAAAATAACCGCCTTTTTGATCTGTAGTAATCAGCATATGCATATTCTTTTTCCAATATGCCCGATGTAGCGTAAGCAGTCTTTCCACATGCATTAGCAATGACGCATACGGCGGTCTTTACACAGCTCATGCTGGAGAATACCTCCTTTTAATCAACAGGGGGTATAGATAATTCGGGAGATAATCCTCGCGAGGTGACCTCGCACTGACAGAAGGGGCTTCCATTAGCGGTCGTTCTTCTTCCCCCATCTCTTCATTAATCATCTCTCTGTAGCGCCTGACAAATTGAGGAACGGCAACAACAGTAGCAGGGCGCTGACGTGGAGACACTTCCTCGGCCATCTTCTTGCGCAATCGAGGCAGTAGTATAACTCATCACCGCTCGTATCCTCGCTTTATACCCATAGGGTCCTGTCGTTACTCGCTCATGCATGCAGCACCCGCCCACTTAATGCGTTACAATCATCTGCGCAGCTTTGTACACAATCGATAGCCCATTTCAAAGGCAATAGACTGTTGATTGTATAAACTGGCGAGTCTGCGATATTTTGAAATCGTGCGTAATGCTTCTTCCTGCGGGCATGCTTTAAATTTTCTACAGCATCATCAACTTCTTGCTGGTAGACTTGTTCAGAGTGGTTTGCAAGAAAGGCTCGGTATGTCTCCCACAATGACACAACAATATCGTGTTTGTACTGAGCTCGATAAAATTTTATCACCTCTCTTCGAAGCTCACTACCTAGAACTTTGAATGACACATTTTCTTCATCGTCGCTGCTGGTGTTGCTGTTGTTGGACGCACTGCTTGTGCTCGCGCGCGAGGACGCGTTGCTGAAGAGTTCTCCGTTCTCACTCATGTTTATGTTGTTATTGCGTCTTACATACACACGCTTCTGATTATAGAATCGCCGGTTTTATCCTCTCTCGAGGCCATTAATAGGGGTTCCAACGCATCTTACTCTGTGCAGACATAAGGGCGGACATTGGCTTAACTTTTACATTCCCACCTGCCTTATGAACACCTGTGAGATACCGCCTAGCTGCCGGACTGCGCATATAATCATATGGTAATGGCGCAAAGTTATGTAATATTTTCAAAAGTTCCTTTTCTTTTACAGAAAACGAGTGCGATGATGAGGATGCAAAATACTTGATAACATCGAGTATATTTAACCCTGTTATAGGAGATTGTATCTGACCTAATTCGTCCCACCGAATTAAAGACTGCTTACGGTAAAATTCCAAGAGAGATTTTGCATAATCTTGCTGATTTGTTTTGAAGAAAATTCCTACCAAGTGTTCTAATGAGGGATTTATCGGTGTATTCTGATTGTTGCCAGGGATTGCTTTTTCAAGCCTTTGCAGAGCTGCAGAGGGAAGGGGTACTGTCATTGCCTCATTAGCGGCGGAACGCCTGCATTTTCTCACATTCTTTTTGTTTATTTTCTTGCGAAAAGTAGAGCGCGGGATAATTAGCGAGCGCCCGAGCCCGCCCCGCGTCTATTTCCCGCGCAGACATCGCGACAACGCGTGCGCTCGCACCCGCCGCGCCGCCGCTCGCTGCACCCGCCGCCGCTATGACAGCTGTCGTTCGCGTGCCCCCCATTTATTGCGGTATTTTTAGCTGCCATGGCGATATCCGGAGGCGATTCTAATATGTTCTTGTTGACACCATCATTAATCTTGTTAGTATCATTACCGTTCGAGGTGAGGTCAGAGACCAGGTGGGTCAGATGTCGGTCGACCGTGGACTTTGGAACAAGACAATACTCTTTCATATTTCTAATCAAATTAAAGATGTAAATGCATTTACAGCAAGCGGGAGTAGAATGGATAAAATATTTCCCCGGTGCGAGATGAGAGAATTTTTTTCTTCTTTTTAAGAGACGTTTTCTTCAGAGACACTTCCTTGATAGCTTGCCGATATCGTTTCAATTTCTTAATAATACTTTTTTCCGTGGTTAAGTTTTTCCTTAAGAAATTTGAAAAAACTTCGGCAATGCAATTGATCTGCTGTTTATCCAGCTGTAATATAAAGCCGGAACGTCGTTTTGGCTTTAGTGAACAGATAAACGATAGTACATCAACAAATCGAGGTGTGAGGGGCTGCCTTGTCATGGTGCAGGCTGCATGTCATCAATCGTAATGTATGAATTGAATTTGTCGGGATATCCAATCCAGCGAACAAGATATTCTCTCTGCTTTTTATTTCTGTTCCACCTCGATGACAGGATCTTGTACGGGTAAACACTTGGCAGTGATGTCGGGACGAGCTCCTCTCGATAAAACAAACCTTGGACTTCTTCGCCGCTTAAATCTTCCAGATAATACCCGACTATGTTCTGACGATTGTCAATCTGTCGAATTTTAAATATCTCCTCCGTATTTTGTATTTCATATCCCTTGCGAAATGCGTCGGTACGAGAGCGCGCTGCGATGCGCACAGTGTCCCCAACCTTTATATTCTGATTGCTAGCATGCGATCGGTCCTTTTTTATATGCACATTCAATGAACGAGCATACATTTGTCGAAAGAGACGTTGACACTGCGCCCGCGTGTAATGGCGGTGCACGTCCAGTGGCGCGGCGCCTTTCAAACCCGCGTGCGCGCGCTCATTATAGGCTAAAACAATATCCGGGAGAACGTCGATATACCTCAGCGTATCTTTTAAGGTTAAATATTTATATATGCGTTCCTTGAGGGTTCTGATGTGTCTCTCTGCAATGCTAGCCTTTATTTCCTTCGAATGCGTGGTATACCACTGCATCTTATGTTCGCGCAGTAAGCCGTTCACTGTATTATTTACAAACTCTCGCCCTGCATCGGTGAAGAGGTGAGTTAAACCTTTAGCATCCTCAGTATTTAACACCGATTTTAGTGCGCTCGCAACCTCCGTCTTGTTTTTACTCTTTAAGGGTCTTACTTGCATATAACGACTAAACACATCTACACACACGAGCAAATAGTTGGTTTTATCGTTTTGTCTTGATAAGTTTCGCATGTCTGCCAGATCACACGTTAAGATTTTGCGAGGTCCTATAGCCATTGTTTGGCGACGCGGGAATTTTTTGCGAGTATGTCTGTGAAGAGTATACACACGCTGCGATGACAAAGCATTTTTCACATCCGATTGTGTAATATTATCCTTTCCTAATTGCGTGCGAGCGCGTCTAACAGCGCTTGTATTCCACCTAAGCTGTGGGGCTTTGTATAGTCTTCATACAAGTCCTTTAGAACTTGCATGGTTCTGTCGGTGATCACCATTGGTAGACAAGCTGATGTGGAAAATATTCACAGAGGATATTACTGCGAAACTGCAGTTTATCTGGAGTTTCACAACCGAGGTCTATGAGTAAATAACCGCGAGATTTCGAGAGAACAACCTTTTTATATAACTCCAAAAACCGCTTGGCTTCACTCTTGCCATATAACTGCCTACCGAGGCATTCTAACTGTCCGAGATCTCTCTGTTTTAGCAAAATAAAATGAGAGGTATTTAGTGAAATGTTGCGGCTGTGCTTCCCTTTCATAAATACATTTTGAACGAGGAGTACACAGATATGTTTTCGTGTCGTCCCTTTGTAAAGATATTACTTACAATGTCATATTAGCCGCTTCTATAAAGCAATCATCCAGTATATATAATATGCGGTCATTCGGTTTTGTCTTATGATTGATGGGATCTATAATGTCTTTGTTAACAATAAGTTTGTCAGATAAAGAGGTTTCCTTTTCTAGCGGATGAGATTCACTCCCGCATACAATTATACAATCAAACTGTTTCTGATAGTGCACAACAATTTTTGTGGCGAGATGCGTCTTTCCCGAATTAGTGACTCCTGCAATTATTATTCTTGCGGGGTGAGCAAAGAGATCCAGCAAGTTCTCCTTAAAACAGGAGTATGGAGTACTGTGCGACATGTTGAAGGACACAAATAAAAATGACACTTAAATTTTAGACATCGCCTATTTTATTGACTACAATATACAGAAAATATTATGTACATGTGTAAGTATAGCCATTTTAAATAAAGTCATCATCACTATTTTCCTCTGCTTCCTCGATGAAGGGGTTCCCAGTTTGTGTTTTTCTGCGCTTTCGCGGTCTTGGGTTGCCAGATCGTTGCCTCCTGATGTTATTATTATAGTTGTTGTGTACAACAGACGGAAAGTGAAGGTGGCGGAGATACTCTCGTTTTCTCCATAGATGGCTTAATCTTTCCTCTCCTGTTGTTGTTGTTGTTACCATGGTCTCGGTCTCCTCCTCCTCCTCCTCCTCCTCCTCGCTCTCGCTCGCGCCGGTTGCCACATCGCGCACGAATTCTCCCCTCGTTTTCCTCCTCCCCTCTTCGCTCTCTGCCGCCTCGGAAAGGTGTTTAATGTCTGGATGACCATATGCTAGCGATTTATAGGCATTTACATACCAACGTTTATCATCGTATAATGACAGCCCGCGCTTTTTCATTTGCGTGGTCATCATTTGACCTCCAACGTTGGTAATGCTCACCTGTTTAAAGAAATGCACTTCTTTTTCATGAAGAATGCGACGGAAATTGTCGTGTTTTAGCCTCCTCTTCTCAGCCCGACAAATTCCCTTTGCACCCGCGGATGTTTGATCGCTATTTAGGAGCAAGGAATAAGTCTTGGGCTTTAGGCAAATTGCCTCTTTTATCGGAATCTCCCTGTTTCAGATTTTAATAATCCAAGTTTGCCCTTGACAGACTGGTTGTATAATGGATGGTCATGGCTAAAATTAGAAGTGTCTATCCACTCTTTCAAAGGAGATAAGGACAATTCTTTATAAATGTCATCTGTCTCCACAGAGAGGATATAGCTGTCGGTGTAACAGAGCTGCACACGATCTCCGTAATGAGTCTTTAAAACTTTATAATAAAAGTTATACAATTTCAATTTAGCCAGCTCCAAGATGGTAAATCCAACATACTGCGGATAAGCCATACTAACAGTTTTTGCCCTTGAAATGGTTATCACTCTGTTTGGAGCTAAGGGGATGAATCTTTTGAAGAATGGGCTTCGAATCTTTTTGAGAAAAGAAGAAGCATTGCACACCATGCTAGCACGTTCTAGTCTTTTTAGAGGGTTCATTAAACACCGCCCAAAGACACTGTTTGAAAGCGTCTTGAAGCACAACTGTTGTGCTTTATCGGTGGCTTCCCTGCGCGCCTTAATATTTTCGTGAATAAAAGGCGATAAAAATTCACGTTGGGAGAATTCGTACACATCGCTTACTCGCTCCACCTCCACCCCCAAGTCAATTAAAAGCTGCAAATGTTTCAGTAAAATGAGGTGGTCCTTCTGCGGAAGATGTGAAGCCACAAGCTTTTGGTTTTTGCGTGGTAAACGCCTGTTCTGCGATGCTAGAAGTTGTTTGTTATAAGGGGATATGTCCTGATTTCTTATGTTCATGTGATGAATGAGGAGGGGCAAGTCGTCTGTCTTCCTCGCAACTTCGGGTGGAACTCTGAGATCAGCCCCTGCAATTGAACTTGGACTTTTCACGGGCGGTAATTTCCGGATATTGCCGTATGGTAATTTCTCAGACATTACCGTGGCATACAAGCTGTTGAAATCAAGGTAGAGTATGTAGGTGCTACTTTCCTTTTGTGGTCATGGTGCGGATTAACAAGGGAGTTCTTTGCTACCGTGAGAGGGCGAACACATGTTGTCAGTCCCCCTCTCACAGATTGCTCAATTTTGCGGGCTAATTCTGGATCGGATATAAGCTCAAGGTTTGTTTTTGTCATTTTTAGGAATGCATCGTATGCATATCCGGGAAGACTGACATAGTTAACTATATCCAGATCGTACTTTTCAGCAAGCATAGACCTCCACTCTGTAATCACATCGGCTAGCAAACCGACATAG
>NW_020870989.1:433127-444026 GCF_003789085.1 Penaeus vannamei | reverse complement strand
GTGTAGTTGTGTGTGTGTGTTTTATATATTCGTCATTAGTTGTAGTATTGTTTATCGGCCCATATCAGTCATTTGTTCACAATAAAAAAACACATGGGGATAATAGCATAATCCGAGAAAGTCTGCTTCCGAGTATCCATAATATATATCTGTCCAAAACAGTAAACAAATAGTAGAAGCATAAATATACAGCACAAGCATGAATAGAAATCAACATTACTCAAAAACATGTTAGGAAATGAATATATAAATAATGATCTTAAAAAAGATCAAATACCCAACTATTAGTGAGTCCCCGGGTAACTGCAATCGCAGCGCCTCTAAAGCGCGTGGAACACGGCGGTTCGCCATTCCCGCGGCAGACACGATTTGATTTTTGTTTCGTCTTAGTTATTTGTAATAGCCATCCTTATTGCAGATAACGATGCCAAAGAGTAATAATAATGAATATATAAATATAAACAAACACTAAAGTATTATCCATAAGAATAGTAATTATAATGATACATGATCAGTCAACGCTAAGTATAGAAGATAATGGTTCAAAGATATATGTACAGTAAGATGACATTAACAATAAGTGACTTTTTATAAGTGAATTATTCAATAACATAATAAAAGACAATGTGACTACTTACAAAAATATGATTTTCCGGGTTCCCTTCTTCCTGTTTCTCTTCTTGCAGATTGATTATAATAACTGTAAAAAGGGTAAAAACAATACTTGTTCTACGCAATGATTTTGATACAAATCCAAATAATAATTATAAGATAAGAGAAGGAGAGAAGAGATATTAGAGAGAAGAGAAGAGAAAAGAAGATGGCAAAATAGAGATTGAGATGAGAAGAGAAAGAGAGACAGATTATTATCATCATGTATTAATATCTAAAAAAAATTTATAATTGTTTTTATCATTCTTGTGATTGGTGGTATTTGGTGATCCATTTGTTACTTTTATTATCATTATTAAAATATGTCATTATTGCCAGTTATTACCATTATCAAAATCATTCTGTTTATTCTTTATTGGATTTTAATTTTACTATTATATATATATATATATATATAGTATATATATATATATATAGTTACTATATTATATTATATTATATATATATATATATATATATATATATATTATATATATATATATAGTAGGTACAGAATAGCCTCACCCCCATGGTCCCCCCCTATGTACCTAACGTGTCATAACAGGAAGTGACCTAATGACTTCCGGAAGTAATTACCGTAATCGATTACGGGAAATCAGTAACCTTGACTAATGATGGAGAACACGCACACCTGAAGGGTGCCCCCCCTCCCTTTCCTCTCCAAAACAACAATAATAATAATGAGAATACGAGAAGAAAAGAAGAAGAGAAGAAGAAGAAGAGAAGAGAGGAACAACAAACAAACATGGATCCTGTTGCCGCAGGTCAAACTATCATCCTAAGAGCAGGTGTCACAGGTTCCAATACCCCAACCCCTCACCCAAAAACACCTTGGACACAGCAGCCTCACCCCCATGGGTCCCCCCCTATGTACCTAACGTGTCATAACAGGAAGTGCCCTAATGACTTCCGGAAGTAATTACCGTAATCGATACGGGAATCAATACCGTGACTAATGATGGAGAACACGCACACCTGAAGGGGTGCCCCCCCATTCCTTTCCTCTCCAAAACAACAATAATAATAATAATAATAAGGAGAATACGAGAAAGAGGAAGAGAAGAAGAAGAGAAGAAGAGGAAGAAGAGGAACAACAAACAAACATGGATCCTGCTGCCGCAGGTCAAACTATCATCCTAAGAGCAGGTGTCACAGGTTCCACCACCCCAACCCCCTCACCCAAAAACACCTGGACTCACCAGCCTCACCCTATGACTACCCTCTTATCCCGCTATGCACATACCTGACGTGTCATAACAGGAAGTGACCTAATGACTTCCGGAAGTAATTATCATAATTGATTACGGGAAATCAATAACCGTGGCTAATGGGGAATAATACGCACACCAAACAGGTGTCCCCCAACCACCCAAGTCCCCCACCCCTTCATTCCCACCGCCCTCCAGGTCACGCGCAAAATTAAGCATTACCGATGTGAGTCAGGTCAGCGAAATCAATAACAGCATCTATTCGTCATGTTTGAACATGTGGGATGGCCTACATTGTCTTAAAACATCTCAATAATAAAGTTATCCCCTCAGAAGTCAGGCACAGACACTAATTAATCAGATATTCACAGTTTGTTCCCCACAATCGAAAAGCACCTCGTTTATAAGTATAGAGTTCAGCGGAAAGGAGTATAAAATTCGTTGTACTCAATATGTCTTTATTTTTATTAACATACAAAGAATATTAATAATACATTTTCAAAAAAAAAAAAAAATAGTGTAACACACACACATACATTGTTCTATGAAGGCCCCCAGAAGGACAGATCTATCGCTTGCGACAGATTTATGTCCTCATCAGGCATATTTTGCGTAAGGCCAAAATTCAGAGGAGGCGACGGGCAGGGGGATATAATTTGAATGGAATCACCACTTGAAATTTCTATGAGTGGGATCTCATCTGAAATAGACGGCGATGCAGGAGGGGAAATCTTTCCGCAACCAACCCAATCTCTTCATCGTCCTCATCGCTTGAAATGTCCACAAACGGAATAGCTTCGCTATTTCCCGTGGGACGGTATGCAGGCGACGTAGGGCTCACAGCAGGCAAAATAACGCGAGAGCAGGACTCGACCCTCGCAGGCGACATGTAAGAGGGTGACACATCTCGGTTCTCTTCAGGTTCCCGAAAGCGGCATCTTGAGGGCTGGAAGGTGAGGGTTCATCCCACACAGGCGATATACAACAAGACGTCACACAGTGACACATGGGTAATGACGCGTCTGCTGCCTCCTTCGGTTCCGCGAAAGTGTCAGCTCTCTCCGCTGTCGTCCCGGAGGTGCTGGCTTCCACTGGAGAGACCTTCTTCTTTTTCTCGGGGATAATACCGACTGCGACCGCACACTCTGCTTATGTAAAACAATGACGCATGCATCGGCACCATCCTCAAAAGCTGCAACAGAAAGTAACACATGAACACACTAGGATTTGCAATGACTACAACAGAGAAACATATTAACACATCGAGATTTACAATGGCAACAGTACACAAATGAAAATACATATATCTGATAAAGTTAAAAAAGTTCAAGTTTTCAGAGACTCACCTTTGTAAAAGGTGTATTCGTTAGCAGACCCATCCCAATGAAAAATTGCTATTGTACTTCCAACAGCAACACCTGTAAATAAAAAACACCAATGAATTACCCTTCAACATCTAAAAAACAACACAAAATATCAAAAAATGTTCATAGTTATAATACAAGTCAAACACCGAGTTTTTACGAGAAAAACAAAGAAATGTTTTACCTGGCAGCGAGGTATTCTTCATAAAGGTTGAGTTCATCTTGGTATGCTTAAGAAAAACACTGTATCACCCTTCAGAATCGAACGCCTTTTATACGACAAGATCTGAGAACCAGCAGACCATCCCACCAATCCCAACCTCTTAAAACACGAGGGGGAGGGGTGAAGGGTGAGGTCTGTACTTAATTACCTATTCCGCAAAACATTCGCTCACATTCCTTTTTACTGAGTGATTCGTTACAAAACAACCTTTCACACCGAGGCATTTTAAAGTTTCTATACAAAAATCTAATAACTTTTCTGTCATTATATCTAAAATCATTCTGTGAAAAATAAAAGCGCAGAAAATTAACAATATAATCTATTCCATGCAAAAAATATGGTACATGATAAAGATCGCATAGGCACCGCATGTTAAACTATCAATGCTTTGCAAATGTCTACCAATGTCAAGGAAGCTCTTATCATAATACTGGTCGATAAATCTTTGCAACCAAGGAGAATAAATATGAGGCTTGATTCCGTAGGAATCAAAGTAGGCAATACAATATTTCCCAACAACTACTAATACATAATGACCCATTAATGTTGGTCTGTGCCGAGAGGTAAGTATGTTAACCACAAAAAATTCATTATATGTTGTACGATCTTTTCTAATGGGCAGTTGATCGGCCAAGAAACACCTCGCAACACATATCCACCTCTGAGAAACTGTCTACAAACGTCTGCAACCTCACCACAATTCATTTGCGCGAATATCTGTAACTACCCTTCGATCACTATCAACATACATCACACCCTGTGTATCGCCTACCAAAAATAAAACAATGTTCGAGTCGTGAGGTTGTGACAATTCAACGGCAATCCTAAGGCTTCCAGAGTTTTCAATAGCAATTGCGTCTTGTAGCTTTTCTGGTTGCAAATCCAAAACTGCTACCATTTTTCCATTCACAAATCCATCTCTGTCGAGTGAATGTTCTTTTTCCAACCCCAACGCATTCAGCGAGTGATAATACAAATCTGAGCAACGACTCGGAAAACTCGTACTTATATTGTACACAGAGTTGTTATTAACAACCGAAAGCTTGCTCAAATGATTATGACCAAAGTGCAATGGATTTTCGCTGTAATTTCCTGCATATGCTTTCATGTCCACCATAAAAAGAGCTAACTTTTCGGGAATCGTTGATCCCCAGGGCATATCAATGCTCAGCTGGTTTGGTTACTTGCCATGACATAAGTTTTGTATAGCGTTTTATTGAATATATAGCTAAGAGGACTACGAAGCAAAGATTTGTTAAGAGCCTCCCTTGCTGAATCCCGGGGTTTTAGTGTGGTTAAATGCAATTTACAAGTTTCTATCTCCACCTTAGGATTCGAACTACTCGCTTCCGGTTCGGCGTTAATAACAAACTTGTCAGAGGCAAATTCCAGTCGTATTCTCATAGACACATTGTCTAAAAGATACATATCCATTGATGCTATATCTAACAATAACGGAGCCATAAAATGAAATCCGTGAGTCTTAACCTCGCTCATAGCAGATTTCTCTTGCGTGCTAGCATTCGTAAATATTTCTTTATTGTAGGTCCTCGGTATGCTAGAACTATCATAATAATACATATTTCTTCCTAAAGTTTTTTTCAGCGAAGGAGACATACCCGTTTCTAAGCGAACATAGGACGAAAAGTTATACAGAGGATTTTGTTCTACTTGTTGACCGTTAAAATAAACCGATACAGATTTAATTAGCGAGTGCATAGCAGAGTTGCACAACACAGCATGATCAGCTTCACCCAGCGAGGTGCCATCTCCTTTCTTCAGATTACCCTTAATCTCCAGAACCAATCTTGACAGGTCAATATAACAATTCTGCCCGGCGGGCCATCTAAATTCTGCATAATTATCTGTAACAGACCCATTTATCCCTGCATTAAAAGGCAGGACGTCGACTTCACATCTGTCTTCAATCCCTGATTCAACCATACGTAGCCTATTCGACCTGGGAAACATATCGCTTACCCCGGCCACATAAGACGATAATGGCGTCTTGTACTGATTCATGATTGATAATATGAATAACAATAACAATAATAATATCACAATCTGTATCTCTATATTATTATTGCGCACAGCGGCAAGGCGAGACCGTAACTGACTAAGCCAAAGAAAAAACATCTTTTTTATAGGCTGAACAACTTGGTCGAATCGTTAATCTTTTCACTCTTTTTCGTTTTCTACGCACCCCTCCTCCTCCCCCTCTCATTGCTCTCGCGCCAATGTGTTTGACAGCCTCCACTCCTCTCTTTTTCATAGAAGACCTCAAGTTAGTATTCCCCTGTCTCATATCATCAATAACACCAGATCCAAAATCGAGTAATGCTGGTTTAACAAGCTTAGAAACAAATGGAATTAATCTCTTGCCAATATTTCCGAGAAAAGATAATAATCCGGCGCCTCTTCTGTAATGGTCATAAGACTTATATACGCTAATGTCCCCCACGCCCCCTCCTCGAAACTGTTTAATCTGCGATTCCGGTTGTTCAAATATTACCATGAATTCCTCTCGGTGGTGGGGGGACAAAGGGTGCTCTTACATACATGGCGGAAATCAAAATGGTGTCTATCTTCGATATGCATAAAGCAAACACACCAGGACGACGTTCTAATGTAAAATAAGCAAAGATATGCATGTGCTGTCTTTATATACGGGCAGCCTTTACCGAGATCTTATGTGCAATATAAGCGTAATAGAACGTCCTTCCTCGAAAACTATTGGATAACCATTCTGATCTGTAATGCGCACCCCCACAGAATTTAATGTCTTATTTAAGAGCTGTTATAAAGCGTGGGTGTATACCCCTTTGTACTCGAACCTTGCAAAGCAAATGCGTCTAAGATGTTTACCTGCTGTCCTGCAAATCGACAAGGAACAACAATGTCTGAATACACATAAATAAAGTCCACACCGCCATCGTTTCTCGAGGCCTCATACTTACATTCTGATTATATAATAACCATTTATAATCAACAGACACTGTGCGAGGTACATAATAGCGATATATTTTTTTTCGCTAAACCCTAATATGTGCGCCAGACGAGGCGAGAAGCGAACAGCCATATCGGGATGACAGCGTGCTTCCCTCCCATCGCCAACGCGTGAACGATAATTTCTACGCGAACGCGCTCTGTTTCCCAGTCATAGATAAGAAGTCTCCCCTGTGGCATATATTTTTGAATTGCATCCACGCCTAATATCGGCGCAATTTGTTCCGTTATATCTTTATTAATCATATCTATCATAATTTTTGGTTCTCTCGCATGACCTAGCATGCTAAATTTCGGGACGTACTTTAAACATGTCAATCATAATTGGGTGAGCACTGTTATCACAAACACTAATAAACTGAATACTAAAATCATTATCATTTGCTATGATGCTGTAGTAATTTTTGGGATGCAAAAAATTAACCAGCGCCACCTCATAATCCATGGAAGGATCCAACATTAGCGGCGAAATGACGTTTTCAAACGCATAAGAAGTGTTGTGCGGGAAAACATCTTTCGATGCAGTACTGGTAATGTATATGTACTGATTGTCAGTCTCCATGGTGGAAGTTGATGACAGACTGAGAGTTGCATCAATAATTTCACCCTTTATAACAAAGATGTAAAGGATAATAAGACTTAAGGAGTAATTCATAACCTTATTTTATTAAAGATATCATATATATATATAAATCAAACAAGTACAAATGCTACTGGAGAACATGAGATATTAATGATCATTTTCCAGCTGCCTCGGTAGCTTCGATGTCCGCCGCTGTTCGCAGGTAATTTCACCATCCTCCGCATCATCTTCATTATACCTGGGTCGTTTGTTTCTAATGTTCGGCTCAGGCAAAAGGAGAGGACTCGCGCACAGCAGCGAAACAGATATCTTCAAAGGCATACACCGCGCTGCAAAGTCTTGTAAAAGCTCAATGTATGCATGGCTCCAACTGCCTCCTTCCACTTCAACTGGAAATAAGATCTCCCAATATTCAACTCTTGAAGCTGATTAAACAATGAATCGAGACATTCACCCAAATTTCTTAGTCGGTTTTCCGATCCGTCACACGCCAATCCATCAACATAATGTCTATCCATACTCGACTTTAATTGTTTTCATGGCAATTTCATTATTTTCCAGGGCTCTCCCGGGACCAAAGTGGGCAACGAGATAGATAATTACAGGCCCATCTCCCTGTTTCACACTAACGACCCCGGTAGCACATCTGTCAGCTACAATAGCCCTTGAGGTAGAAAATAACCGCCTTTTTGATCTGTAGTAATCAGCATATGCATATTCTTTTTTCCAATATGCCCGATGTAGCGTAAGCAGTCTTTCCACATGCATTAGCAATGACGCATACGGCGGTGTCTTTACACAGCTCATGCTGGAGAATACCTCCTTTTCTAATCAACAGGGGGTATAGATAATTCGGGAGATAATCCTCGCGAGGTGACCTCGCACTGACAGGGGGCTTCCATTAGCGGTCGTTCTTCTTCCTCCATCTCTTCATTAATCATCTCTCTGTAGCGCCTGACAAATTGAGGAACGGCAACAACAGTAGCAGGGCGCTGACGTGGAGACACTTCCTCGGCCATCTTCTTGCACAATCGAGGCAGTAGTATAACTCATCACCGCTCGTATCCTCGCTTTATACCCATAGTGTCCTGTCGTTACTCGCTCATGCATGCCAGCACCCCCGCCACTTAATGCGTTACAATCATCTGCGCAGCTTTGTACACAATCGATAGCCCATTTCAAAGGCAATAGACTGTTGATTGTATAAACTGGCGAGTCTGCGATATTTTGAAATCGTGCGTAATGCTTCTTCCTGCGGGGCATGCTTTAAATTTTCTACAGCATCATCAACTTCTTGCTGGTAGACTTGTTCAGAGTGGTTTGCAAGAAAGGCTCGGTATGTCTCCCACAATGACACAACAATATCGTGTTTGTACTGAGCTCGATAAAATTTTATCACCTCTCTTCGAAGCTCACTACCTAGAACTTTGAATGATACATTTTCTTCATCGTCGCTGCTGGTGTTGCTGTTGTTGGACGCACTGCTTGTGCTCGCGCGCGAGGACGCGTTGCTGAAGAGTTCTCCGTTCTCACTCATGTTTATGTTGTTATTGCGTCTTACATACACACGCTTCTGATTATAGAATCGCCGGTTTTATCCTCTCTCGAGGCCGTTAATAGGGGTTCCAACGCATCTTACTCTGTGCAGACATAAGGGCGGACATTGGCTTAACTTTTACATTCCCACCTGCCTTATGAACACCTGTGAGATACCGCCTAGCTGCCGGACTGCGCATATAATCATATGGTAATGGCGCAAAGTTATGTAATATTTTCAAAAGTTCCTTTTCTTTTACAGAAAACGAGTGCGATGATGAGGATGCAAAATACTTGATAACATCGAGTATATTTAACCCTGTTATAGGAGATTGTATCTGACCTAATTCGTCCCACCGAATTAAAGACTGCTTACGGTAAAATTCCAAGAGAGATTTTGCATAATCTTGCTGATTTGTTTTGAAGAAAATTCCTACCAAGTGTTCTAATGAGGGATTTATCGGTGTATTCTGATTGTTGCCAGGGATTGCTTTTTCAAGCCTTTGCAGAGCTGCAGAGGGAAGGGGTACTGTCATTGCCTCATTAGCGGCGGAACGCCTGCATTTTCTCACATTTTTTTGTTTATTTTCTTGCGAAAAGTAGAGCGCGGGATAATGAGCGAGCGCCGAGCCCGCCCGCGTCTATTTCCGCGCAGACATCGCGACGCGTGCGCTCGCCCCGCCGCGCCGCGTCCGCCCGCTCGCTGCACCCGCCGCCGCTATGACAGCTGTCGTTCGCGTGCCCCCCATTTATTGCGGTATTTTTAGCTGCCATGGCGATATCCGGAGGCGATTCTAATATGTTCTTGTTGACACCATCATTAATCTTGTTAGTATCATTACCGTTCGAGGTGAGGTCAGAGACCAGGTGGGTCAGATGTCGGTCGACCGTGGACTTTGGAACAAGACAATACTCTTTCATATTTCTAATCAAATTAAAGATGTAATGCATTTACAGCAAGCGGGAGTAGAATGGATAAAATATTTCCCCGGTGCGAGATGAGAGAATTTTTTTCTTCTTTTTAAGAGACGTTTTCTTCAGAGACACTTCCTTGATAGCTTGCCGATATCGTTTCAATTTCTTAATAATACTTTTTTCCGTGGTTAAGTTTTTCCTTAAGAAATTTGAAAAAACTTCGGCAATGCAATTGATCTGCTGTTTATCCAGCTGTAATATAAAGCCGGAACGTCGTTTTGGCTTTAGTGAACAGATAAACGATAGCACATCAACAAATCGAGGTGTGAGGGGCTGCCTTGTCATGGTGCAGGCTGCATGTCATCAATCGTAATGTATGAATTGAATTTGTCGGGATATCCAATCCAGCGAACAAGATATTCTCTCTGCTTTTTATTTCTGTTCCACCTCGATGACAGGATCTTGTACGGGTAAACACTTGGCAGTGATGTCGGGACGAGCTCCTCTCGATAAAACAAACCTTGGACTTCTTCGCCGCTTAAATCTTCCAGATAATACCCGACTATGTTCTGACGATTGTCAATCTGTCGAATTTTAAATATCTCCTCCGTATTTTGTATTTCATATCCCTTGCGAAATGCGTCGGTACGAGAGCGCGCTGCGATGCGCACAGTGTCCCCAACCTTTATATTCTGATTGCTAGCATGCGATCGGTCCTTTTTTATATGCACATTCAATGAACGAGCATACATTTGTCGAAAGAGACGTTGACACTGCGCCGCGTGTAATGGCGGTGCACGTCCAGTGGCGCGGCGCCTTTCAAACCCGCGTGCGCGCGCTCATTATAGGCTAAAACAATATCCGGGAGAACGTCGATATACCTCAGCGTATCTTTTAAGGTTAAATATTTATATATGCGTTCCTTGAGGGTTCTGATGTGTCTCTCTGCAATGCTAGCCTTTATTTCCTTCGAATGCGTGGTATACCACTGCATCTTATGTTCGCGCAGTAAGCCGTTCACTGTATTATTTACAAACTCTCGCCCTGCATCGGTGAAGAGGTGAGTTAAACCTTTAGCATCCTCAGTATTTAACACCGATTTTAGTGTGCGCTCGCAACCTCCGTCTTGTTTTTACTCTTTAAGGGTCTTACTTGCATATAACGACTAAACACATCTACACACACGAGCAATAGTTGGTTTTATCGTTTTGTCTTGATAAGTTTCGCATGTCTGCCAGATCACACGTTAAGATTTTGCGAGGTCCTATAGCCATTGTTTGGCGACGCGGGAATTTTTTGCGAGTATGTCTGTGAAGAGTATACACACGCTGTGATGACAAAGCATTTTTCACATCCGATTGTGTAATATTATCCTTTCCTAATTGCGTGCGA
>NW_020870989.1:425795-433027 GCF_003789085.1 Penaeus vannamei | reverse complement strand
GAGCACCCGCAAACGGGCACACACACACATCTCATGGCCTACCCTGCGGCAATGGCACAGTCAAAGCTGCCGCTCCCTCCCTCCCTCCTTCCCTCCCTTCCTGCCCTCTTCCCCCTCCCTTCCTCCTTCCCTTTCTCATCCCTACTCACCCCCCCCTCCCTCATCCCTACCCCGTCATGATATCCAGGAACCGCCATGCAACCAAAGGGCTGTTGCTGTGGGGGGCGGGACCTGAACTACCATCCGCGTACACAGACACTTCCACGCATGTACGCAGACAGATACACACACGCACTACACGATTGAGACACACTACACCTACAATCTCCCTCCCAAACATGCATATGTCCCTCTAAACCTCCCTTCAACACGCAAAAGCACCCCATCTCCTGCCCTCACCCTCATACACCCCCCCTCTCCAGCAGCCTTGCCAAGCATGTTGAGACATGTAGGGAAAGTTCGAGGGGGATTTAAAGTCGCCGCCGCCGCTCGATAGCGCTGCCCGCCACCGCCGCCTGCCGCCGCCCCTGCCATCGCACAAGGGCCGCCCCACGGAACCCCGCCCTTCCCCTCTCGATTTGGCTTCGAAGGGGGCGGCGCTAATCGTCAGCCAAAGGGGGGGGGGGTGATCCGGGGTGACTTGAGGACGAAAGGAGGTAATTGGGTGTAAAAAAAAAAAAATAAAAATAAAATAACATTTGCGACAATTACTCGATAGCAATAGCTGTTTAAAAATATCTAACACCAACAAACAAAAATAGTACCAACAGGAAGCAACATCATCACCATCATTTTCAATACTCATCCAGGAGGCTTACGGAAAGAGACGTGTGAGGGGGCGTCGGAAGGTAATGATAGATGTGCGTGACATAATTATGGCAATACTCATAATGCCATGACAAGAACAGTAAGTATCATTGCCATCGTCGTCAACAGATGATTCTATAAAGGATTTGACGAGATAAGGTGTGCGGAACTATCAAATAATCATAGGGTTTGCCAAACGGATAATCTGTTAATGATTACATAAATAGCGGGGAGATGAAGGGAATGAGTGGAAGGAATAGGGGGAACATGGCCTGAGGCAAATAAGGAGGAAAGGAGAGAAAGAAGACGAAACAAGACACACAATAAAGGGAGGGACGAAAGGGAGACATACATACATACTGAAGGAGACGTATAAACACACCCAATAATAGAAGAAAAAAAAACAAGCAAAACGCACACATATAAATATAAAGAAAAAAGAAAACTCTTGGTTTCCCAAACAATTTCAGGTCCACCAACCTGAGGCCCTTTGGTATCACCTGTTGAATGCAAACAACTATCCAGATGAAAAAGGAGCAAAAGATAAAAACTTGGGAAGTTCTAAGTTATGGAATGCTGTTATGCCATCTTTCATGGTGATGTCAGCTGCCTGAATATCTGTATTTACGATGAATGGGATGCTTGTTCATACTCTAACATAGGCCTGAATATGAATTAACAGCATGACTTAACCATACACATGCCTGGGCCTGGTTATAAATGGCATTGTAAGCAAATAATAAAAACAACGAATAATCACCAGGAAAAACATACCGACATTATAATCAACAATAGGTCAGATTATCCTATTCTTATTTACACATAAAAGAATGAAGAAACCATAATCACATTCAAAAGAAGTATAAAAAATAAAATAAATAAAATAAAATAAATAAATAAATAAATAAAATACTTGGCATTTGCTGTCATCTTACAATAACACAGGTATGAAATAGGATCTACCACAAGAATTTCTCAAGGAAAAAAAAGGGACAGAGATGAATTACTGGCACTCGTGTAATAAGAGCATTGGTAAATGCGGAGGGAAAGACCTCAATCAGCAATCATGCAATATTTTCCCATTGTTTACACTTTCTAGGCATAAGATAAAGTGGGGTTGGACCTGATGCAAAGTTATAATTCTCACATCACATTTGTTACCACTGCCGTCCATAAAGCAAGGGAAGGAGAAACAGCGTTAGGGGAGGGAAGAAGGGGGGAGAAAGGAAGAGAGAGGGTACAGCAAGAAGAGGAAGGATGAGGGGGAGGGAAGAAGGAAGCAAGGGGGAAGGGTGGGGGGTGGGTGGGGAGAAAGTGAGAAACAATTTGCTATCTAAACTTCTCTTCCCTGCTCTGAGATTAGTATAGTTAAAGGAGTTAAAAAGAATAAGCCCCTCTCCTACACATGTACTGAATACTTAAGCTGCTTAGACCTCGAGGGAGGAAAATAACGTGTAGCAAGAAAGTTTGCTATAATTATGTTCTGAAAATTAATATGGGAATAAACCTTTGTACCCGGAAGTAATAAATTTCATTCCAAACATTTCTTAATTCTGAGTGTAGTTCAACAATAACATTAACTACTATGCTGCAAATGATAAGTGACAAATGACAACATCAGGAACATTACACATGAAAGTACTACAATACTGCATAAGACTGGATGTCAACCCTAAAGAAAAGGCTTTGAAAAATCAAGAAACGAAGTCTGATGATAACCTACACAGATAATGACAGGAGACTCTGCATATCATAAAATCACCTGTGACAAAAATCAAGGAGCTGGCTACAATGGATTCTACACACACACACACACACACATACGTATACACACACACACACGCAAATATACATACACCACTTCATAGATAGAGGCCATGATAAATGGAACCAGCAACAAAAATACTTCAGAAAAACATATTCCATTCTCTACTCCCAAATTTTAGTAGTGTTTCCCCCTTTCACTATTTCCTGCTGTAAAAGTATAACATAAACTTTAATGTAGAACAGGTATTAGCCAATACAGATAACAGAGTGCATCCAACAAATGTTAATATTGCTGTAGACGCATCCAGAACACAAGTAACCAACATAATATTCCGCATATATTTGTAGTATTTCACACATACTTATCCCTTGCTTGTGGGATCTGAGTAAGAACATTCTGACAACTATTCAAAATCTCATGGGCATTTCCTTTTTAATCAGAATAATTACTACTGTACTTACATAAATTTGAACTTCTAATATACACCCTGTCAACAATACATTCCAATATTACTCCATTGTGTAAGTGCAGAGATAATGGAGGTCTAAGTAATACATACCAATCTGACATAGAACTATAAAATCTACATTAGGAAAGTGTTACTGATATTTACAAAAGAATAGACTTCAATGGCAATTTATCATTAAATAAATAACTAGTCTACATTACACCATATATGTTTAATTCATCTTTTCCAAATCTATATATTGTAAAAATACACGAATCATATAGCAAATGACACCCTCATTCTGTTATACAGCCTAAAATAGAAAACTATAATGTAATATTTCAGTCTGAATTTTGTGTCAAGTTATCAATAACATCAAACTAAGATTATATACAACAAAACATACCAGCCGTTCATATAGCTACCATGATTCAAATAGGGTATGTTTATGTGTAAATTACTGTCTGGAAAATGACTTACATACCCTTGCTTCTTAGACAGTTTCCAGTATAGAAAATACACCATCCACAATGGACATTTCTACTTCAGAACGGGGCCCTCTGCTTACATGTTCACACAAATACAAACAAACATCCTCTGACATGTCACATACACAGCGGTACCGGAACGAGGCATATTTTCCCACGCTGGATCAGTGTATTTAGAGGGTATGAGAACCTCAAACATAGGCCTAAATCTTCGCCCGAGAAACGTCTCAATCCTGCCGTTCATTCTGCGGCATGACATGTTGCAGACGGCAGAGATAAACATGCCTCACGTGTCCACTAACAAACACCTCGTCTTTCTCCTCGTTAACATGTCTTTCTTCCTGAACTCACCTTGTTGAAGTCAAAGAGCTCCTTCTGCTTCTGTATTCGTTCTGGAGTTATTTTCTGTTGGTGTTTCATAAATTTCAACATCGTGCTGGCGGCCAAGGGCGCTGTAGTGACAGCTTGGGAATTTCTCCTTGACAGTCAGAATGAAAGAGGACTCCAAATTAGGAATCCGCACAACACACACGCCTGACCACCACGAGCGACAAAACAACACTGGTCGAAAAGTTTTTGCCAGACACCTTCCGTGCATTGACACTGCTGAGTTAGGATCGGAATCCTTTCAATGATATTCAGGCACATTTCATGTCAATCGAATCTTCCTTATATCTTTTATCTTAGGAGTAGGAAAACATCATTTTTGTGAGATACGTTAATATCTGATATATGAACACAATAGCAGTGTAAATTAAGAAAGATGAAATAACAGAAAGCATTACAGACAAGACTTGGCGATGCTCTTTTGTTAGCAGCAGCTCTAGCGACCTCTATAAACTTTTCACCGCTTGGCAACTCTAGGAATTTATCGCTGTCATCAGAGTTACCTGCGAGGCGGCTCGACCCACCCATTTACGTTAATCTGTTGCTTTTAAACTATATTGGGTTATGATTAAACACTGCCAAAGGCGGAGATCCCTTGCATTATTTATGCATCTATCAGAATCTCAGTACATATAACAACAACAATACTCTGCATCGGCGGGAAATGTGAAAATATAAGCAAACATTTGTGAGGCGCGCCAAGCTTGAGTAGGACGCTGCGCCGTCGGTTTGGTGTTCCTCCGCGCCTCTTCATGAAAACGATGTTTTTGTCCCCTTTAAACCATAGTCTTCCGTAGTTAATTTCGTGTGACCATAGGTTATGATCTCTTTCCTTTGCCTCACTCGTTTCTCATTAAATATCAACGAATTATGGGACGACAGGAAAGTCTTCCATGAAAGGTGTAATGAGTCATACCTTTACATGGTAATCTCGTTATCACAGGTAGATATTTAAAAATCTGTCTTGTAAATAAAAGCATGTATCAGAATTGTCCCAACTCCGGTTAACTGTAATTGGTAATCCTTCTCCATAACGTTCCGGGACGATGAATCCCTGAAATGCCGGTTATAAAGTTTACTGACAAATTCTCCGACATTAATCTTTTCCCGACACGCGGTCGTCACTACTTCCAGGAAATGTCAGGTGTCAAAACATTCACCCCGTCTAACGTGACTAAACAATTGGGCTTCTTGCAAATCGTATATCTAATCTGGAAATTCAAGAGTGCCTGCACATCTGTCCTTTGTTTCATGTCGCCTGGGATTTGAGACGAGAATATTTGTGCATGGCTAATCTTACCGAGTTCCAGACTCGCACGGCGAATTTAAATCGCGGAAAATTTGACTTTCCATTACAAGAACTTTGGCCAGTTACCATAAATCACTTCACTTATTCGTATATTATACATTGCGAGTATAGATACGATTCAAAAGTAAGAAACTAAGAGCATTTAGCGATAAAATAATTGTCGCACGTGGTGCGAATCGGCACATCGTGCTGGAGGCAGTCAAGGCCAAGGTTACCTGGCTTGTACGCTCATCTCGCCCTCAGGTGGGCGTGACAGGGACACAGGTTCACCTTAACCGATGCTATGAGACTGCCAGCGACTCAGTGATATAAATTCGCGAAAAGATATTGTTTTGAAGCGATGATAGTCAGAAAATTTTGGATTCGTAGCTTTCAAAACTGTGTTGCCGCTCAGGTGTGTGTGGGTGGGTTTTGTCTCTGCCGGTTTTGCGTGTGCGTACCTTTGTTTGTTAGTTGCGTGTGTGTGTGTGTGTGTGTGTGTGTGTGTGTGTGTGTGTGTGTGTGTGTGTGTGTGTGTGTGTGTGTGTGTGGTGTGTGTGGTGTGTGTGTGTGTGTGCGTATACATGTGTGTTTGTGTGGGTGTGCGCGAGCGCGCCTTAGAAATCGTTCCGCCTGTGAACATTAAGGGTCAAGAGATTCTCAACGGTTTACATAAAAAACACGTGGAAGTGTCTAGTTTCTCGCTATCGAACATGGAAATCAAATCCGGCTCTATCGAAGGCGAAGACAAATAAAAATATTCAACATGAAATCTTCACTTCGGAAACAAAGAAATATAAATAAGTCATGGATGATAACACATTGGAGTCGCCAGAGCGTCACTCGTCCGCATACGCTTACATACATAGTAGTATGAAGAGTAATTTAACGCGATTTCTTGCTGGAATGATGAATGAAAACATAAAGTAGTGGAGCACTGGACATGTCTATAATTTTGTATGCAGTACACGAACGTGCATTCAAGCAAACACACACGCACACAGATATATATATATATATATATATATATATATATATATATATTATATATATATATATATTATATATATAAATGAACGCACGATCAGTGTGAGGAGAAAAATATTTTTTCTTCTTTTTTAATCTTCAAAAACATGACGGCTATCTTCATAGCAAACAGAACATAATTCTTCTCAATGACAGAACAAACATTTCGAGTGTTCAACACTCATCCTCAGTGTAGACATAAATTAACTGAGTTGAAACATTATCCCTTAATTTACAATATACGTATATACAAAAATGGTTATGATGATTTATATCACAAGCAGTATTTTAGGTAATGATGACATTGACATACAACATTATTAAGATTAAAACGTTATAAAGCAAATCAAGGCAATAAAATGCAAGAATTTGTGGATATATAGTTATTGTAAGAAACACTATCCAAAGATGAGAAGGAAATCATGACTGGTAATTAAAGGCAAAGTAAGTAGATCACAGATTTATTGATTAATTCATTCTGGCTCTTTAAATAACAATAAAATTCCATACAAGATACTTTCTGTACAAACAATGAAAAAATCACGAACACACACATACATACATATACATGTGTGTGTATATATGTATTATGTATATATGTATGTACACACACACACACACACACACACACACAACACACACACACACACACACACACACACACACACACACACACACACACACACACACACACACACATATATATATATATATTATATATATATATATATATATATATATATATATATATATATATACTGAAAGTCCTTCACATTGACACTTTATGAAAAAATGCATCCAAACAAACTCAGATCATTTGTAAGACTAGAAATCTGACAAAAATAGTGTGAGATATAATATGATACCCATTTTTTGCCCACGGATAATGCCCACAGTTTCCTGGAGGAAATGCATGCGTAGCGTACATGCAATTAGCCCCAATGCACAGAGGTGAAAAGGCACCGATGTGACTTATGAAATGGTTTGTAAATCTGAAGGTGATTTATTATGAGTGTAGAC
>NW_020870989.1:393295-415795 GCF_003789085.1 Penaeus vannamei | reverse complement strand
ACACATCATTTCTACTTTTAAAAAATGATATTTCACCACTGAATTAGCTCACGAAAGGGTCCGAACAAGAAAAGTAAATGTTCTAAAATTTTCCCAACTAAAAGGGAATTCACTCACTGATCAAAATACTAAATAATGACTCTTGTAAACAAAATGTTTCATAGGCAAAATAAACTTTATCTTCCCAATCAGCTGGCAAATAATACAAAATTCTAAAACTTTTCCCTCTAACTTTTAGCAACAGCTGGCCCATTTAAAATATATTTTCCTTAATACTCATCCCTTAAAATCAATATTAAATGTAAAAAAAGAAAAAAAGAAAAGAAAAGAAAAGAAAAAATTCTCTGCACCTCAACCACTGCCTAAATCTCCCTGACAAACAAATTTAACAATCAAGAAAAAATGTCCGCTGAAAGCTCAAGTAATTCATCTGGACTATTAAAATCTTATTCTGTCATAACATTTTACAAAACCCAAAACATAAATATCAAATCTCCTCTTTGTGTAGGTGAGAAACACTACATATCCATCTCTAGAAACATATATTTATGTAAAATCTTACAGATTTCACTAGACTACATTTCATACAAAATATGTACAAAATTTGTTAACCTAAGTTTTCAAAAGAATATCGTTTCTTATTAATAGTTCAGCTTCACCACTACACTAAAATAATATATATGTATGACTATGTTTATATGTGTCTGGATGTGGGTATGGATAGTGATGAACCGTATTCATGTTGACAAATGTGGAAAGGAATGAATGAGACTGAATATCTTCACAATACCAAAGATGTATTTAACCGGTTTCGATCATATCTTCGTTAGAAATACATGAATAGTGATGTGAGTATGGATAGTGATTTGAGTATGGATGTGGATGTAAATGTGGATCTGAGTGTGGATGTAAGTGATTGTGAATGTATGTATGAGTGTAAGCATGAGTGAATGAGCATCTGTAAGAGTTTGTGTAAATACTTCTGGTGAAAAAGCTATTGAGATCATGGTCCATACATATGTACTTGCATAGTATTTACACAATGGCCTTTGACAAATGAAGCAAGCATTTGCCAGCAGAAATAATGCCAACACTTTCTAGCACTGATTCATTTTCTAATAAGACTTCTGAATCACGATCTGCTGAGGAACATGACATCAGACGTCTATTTTGTACTATGAAGAGAATCAGATCAATGATCAGATCTAAGTTATTCAATTTCAAAATATGTAAAAGTAAAAATAAATAAATAAATAAATAAATAAATAAGTAAATAAATGAAAAATTAATTTAGAAAATGGATAATAATGATAATAATAGAATTAAAAAATCACACATGCTGACTGAATAATAACTGAACAACAATGCCAATCTACCTGCATGTAAGACAGTGTACTTGATAACTGTCAACATAAAAACAAATAAAATAAGAAAATCAATGCACTTGGAGCCACAAAAAATTGCCAACAAAAATTATCCATAAATTCATAACACGTGTTGAACAAAAAAACAAAACAAGAACATTATAATTTAAAAATTGAACATGGTTACAAATAATGACCGCATGAGGGCACTACTGTGAACATGGCATGCTTAGGTGAAGCAAAAAAAAAAAATAATAATAATAATAATAAGAAGAAGAAGAGAGAAAAAAAAAAAAAAAAAAAAAAAAAAAATAGCAATAAGAATATGAAAATAAAATTTATCTTATTACACAAAACTTTAAACAGCTTAAATCCAAGAGCCTCAAGACAGCTCTCAAACCCTGAAGGTGAAATGGGATCCATATCCCCCTTTAAGTATGAATGCCAAGTGGAATCATCAGATCTTACTGATACTGCAAGTCATGCAGGAGCCGCACGACCATGGGCACCGGTGACTGTTGGGCAGGATTCTGCTCGACTGTTTGGAACTGGAAATTGGCATAGGGATTGTGATGTTCCATGAGACCCTGATGATGGATCATGGGCGGATTGGCCTGCGCTGGTGGCAGCATGTTGGTGGTGTGGTGCGTAGGAGTGAAGGTGGTCACTCCAGTGGCAGGAATTGTGCATGCCATGGGTTGTGAATATGTAGGGTGGACCATGTTCATGGGTGGTGTCATGGGTTTGGGCTTGGGCTTGGTTTCACGAGGGGGCAGCATGCCAGGGGGTGGGGGAGGAGCACTCTCTGGGAGGTTTAGCTTGCGACGCTGATTGGCTCCAATGTAGACCGTTTTATGGACCTTCTTAACGTGGTCAGAAATGTGACTTGGTCCATGGAAGCACTTTCCACAATGAGGGCACTCATACGGGGTCTCACCAGTGTGTTTCCTTCGGTGGTACTTCAAGTGTGAGCACACTTTGAATGCCTGGCCACAGATATCACATACATACTTTCTAACATTCTCATGCACAACTCTGATATGTGTTTTCAGATCACTTGGACTACAAAAGCCTTTGCCACACACCTCACACACATTTTTCCTGCCCTCTGGCCCCCCATGCATGCGCCGTCTGTGCGTAACCATGTTAGTGAGGCTGTGGAAGACCATTTTACACTCAGGGCATGGGTGCTGAACCTCCTTGGTGTGGACTGCATTGATGTGGATTCTCATGGCCCGAGAATCAGAGAAGGGCTTCCCACATACCTCGCACATTACCTCATTCTTGCGTACCTTGAGATGCACACGCTCTACATGCTTCCTGAGGTCGCTTGGGCAGATAAAGCCCTTATTACATATATCACACAAGAGTTTACGCGCCTCATCCCCCTGGTGCACTCGGCGGAAGTGGTTCTGCATGTTGCCCTTCTGGTTGAAGGTCTCCTTACACTCCGGGCACTCATAAACCTGGACCTTCTCATGGATGGTCTCTATGTGCACCTTGAGACCTGTGGGGCTGGAGAACTTCTTGCTACAAAGCTTGCACACAAACTGCTCTCTCTCCACGCCCATGTGTACCACCAGGCAGTGCTGCCGCAGCTGCATGAACGTGTCAAAGACCTCGTCGCACTCTGTGCAAGGGTAGTGGATCTCCTCCTGATGAGCCTCAGCCAAGTGCGTCTTGATGTCCTGAAATTTTGGCCACAGGTTAGTGCTGTCACGTCTTCTTCATGTATGATGGAATTATCACTAGGCGGATATCGTCCAATATATTTCGCAGCTCAGGCTTGCTAGATGAGTACATATTGTCATAATCAACCCGGGCTAATCTTCATCTTTATTCTGGTTGCTATCAATAATGCCCATCAGTAAGGTAACTTTCTTTAGTCCATAATGTTCTATAAGTACTCTATAAACACTTGTAAGTTTATTCTGATGAAGATAATATCAAAAATATTTTCAAAAAAACAAAAATAAACAAATAAAGAAAAAAATCTTCACAGATTCACTATAAAGACAAAATCATACCTGTAGTCTGTCTGTATATATTACCATATTTGGTAATAGACACCTACAACCTATACCTTAAAATGCAGATATGACGAAGCTGATATCATGGTCTCTATTTTTCATATAAATAAGAAATTAAATATATAACATAAATCAATTACTGGAAAAACAGTGTTACCAAAGTTACTATATAGATGCACAGACAAAAATCCTGATGAACCATATAATTCCTATGCCAACAACATGATTCCCAAAAAATAAAAAGTAATTATATAACAGTAATGACAATAGCAAGGATGGCCAGAATATCAGAGGTGAAAATACAAATACTACTAATAATATATAACCAAAAATAATTAGAAATATTTATAAAATTACAGCTTACTCCTTTTCATTTTTTTTGTGATTACTGATATCCAATAACAAAAAACAAGGAAAGGTCTCTCAAGCTACTCAAAATGTCCAATTCTATATACTCAAGGCAAATATAGACAAACAGATGAATAATATGATATCCCAAACCTTAAGTCTGTTACTGGCAAACACATCCACCCCAAAACAATGTTGCTTACCAAAGGGAATATTTCATTACAGAAAAATTGTAGAAAAGGTGAATCAGGATAAGTAATTCCACCACTACAATACATTGAATGATCATTTCAAAATTATCTATTACACACTTTGCTTTGTGGAACTATCTTTTCTACATCTTTTACCTTACTTATGATACAAGTCCCAAGATAGCACCGACAAATATCACCCTAAGAACCAGAAACTTACTCAATCACTCACTCACTAACTCACTAGCTCATTCATACACCAACTCTCTTGCTCACTCACTCATTCACTCACTTGCTCACTCACTCATTAACTCTCACTCACTCATTTTCTCTCTGAATTTAAATAGTTACCTACTGACTTAAGAAATAATGTGAGATATCATAACCAGCACGATAGTCAAATAAAACATAGCCCATTGGCAATATCCATGTATATAAAGTATATATCTAAATAGTGTGTAGGCAATTTTGTTTTACGTAATCTTATATAATGTCTAGGAATGCATTGTCTTATGAGCTTCAGAGTTGTGACTTACTCATTAAGTTATTTTATGAAAAACAAAAATCTACTTTAAACAATAGGAAAAAAGAAAAAAGAAAAAAGAAAAAGAAAAAGAAAAAATCTCTTCCATGCTCCATCTTCACAGAAACAAATAGGATGGAGATTAAGAGAAAACTAAGAACAAATATAGTATTACATAAAAAGGGAGAAAGAAAAAATATGACTGAAGATAGAACAAAAAATTAAAATAAGAATGAAAGAGAAATATGAACAAGAAAATAACAAAAATAATTATGATAATAAAGAGGAGGGGAGGAAGAGAGAAGAGATAAAGAAGAAGGAAAGAGTAAACAAGGAAAATTTAGAAGAAACATATTTACCTTCCTCTTGTAGACGGATTCACAGAATGGGCACGGGAAGAGCCGATGTGTTGATAAGTGAATCAGGTACTTCTTTGCGTGGACAACCTGTTTATGGGAAGAAAACAATGTTATTCATTACTCTGAAAGATGGATTATAAATTGATGTGGTTTATGCATACGAATGTTTATATGCAAATAAGCATATTGTGTTAAACTTTTGCAGAGAGTAGCTAGTAAAAATTAAAAAATGAAAATCAATAAATGAGTCACCCAGAATATGAGGGCAAACACTAAATCTATATCAATTTAGGTTTCTCACCCACACGCACATTCACATGTGTGCAAGTACACACATACACATAGAGATAGTATGACAGATACACTATACATAATTATGAGAAGCAAAGCAATATAATAAGTAATAATATTCACAAAAGAATATAAAACTAATATTAATCACAAACAGTGGTGGATCGATGTGGTGGGGAAAGAGGTGGGGGCAATAACAAATGCAGCAAGCCCCTACAGGTATAATTTTCTAAAAAATATAATTTTCTTAAAAATAATAATAGTAATGATGTTACCATTACCAATCTCATTATTATCATAAACATTATAATATCTTTTTCAGGGGACCAACACCAGATTTACCACTAACCAAAAATAATAATAACAATCATAAGGTAAACTTCACAATGTAATGCATAATTTCTCTTAGTCTCCCTCTTCCTTGATCAGGGGCGGTCTGGCATCAAAATTGCAGGGTGGCTAGCAAACCAAAAGGGCATCCTGGGTGTAGCAGATAAGATCATTGTAACTACACCCACTAATACAGGAATCACCTTAAATATACTCAATCAATATTTACATTGATTGAAAGATATGCCAGAGGAACACTTTGCTTGGACTTTGCACACTTTGTACTTTATTCAATCAAACATTCTTCACCATACATATCAGAGGGCCCGGGTAGTGATTGCCACTTTGCCAGACTGCCCCTGCGCTTGATACAGCAAATGGCAAAAGTTAAGACTCTCCTCACCTTTTTGCATGTAGGACAGTCCTTGGTTGGAGCTCCTGGAGGTATGAAATCGTCTTCTTCCTTATCCTTCTTCCTGGGCCGTCCACGTCCTCGTTTCCTTGGCCTACCCTCTGCATCATTATCTTCTATTCCACTGAGGTTGTTTTCGATATGCTAAAGTGGGAATGTTTTAGGGGATGAGAATATGTTGTATGACCATATAATCTATTCTCCATGGCTATATATTTACTGCTGATTTGAATTTCCTAAAGCTTTTCTTTCCTTCCTTTGTTGTTATTGTGTGAAAACTATACAGTCTCCAGTCATTCTTTACTTCTTACATTGAATCTGAAATATCATTATACTTATTGCATACAAAGAAGAATCCAAAAACAAAATGTCATAATAATGATAATACAATGCATTTAATCTTTACCTTAATCTTTGCTGTGAGCTTTACTTTCCGAGGACGTCCTCCTTTACGCTTTGTCTTTCTCGTCTTCTTTTTTTTCTTTGCTCCAGAGGCTGTGCAGTCGGGGTCATCATCATCATTGTCTATCACATCTGACTCATTTGACTCATCCCATTCAACATCCACTTCAAGCTGAAAATTGTTGCAATTAAATCTTAAACACATTCTCCAATACTAATAATCCAAAATAATTAGTCATACTGATAGTACTCAAAATATATCTAGCTTTATCTATCAATCATAATATAGAAAGTTACAGTCCATAATATGAAATATATCTTCACATATTTGTTAGTAATCTGATGCTCTGTAAAAGACCTAACACCTTACAAAAGCACAGGTTAGAAAAATCTGGAATTTATTCTTATAATCACATTGCCTGTATTATATTCATATGCCTCTACACTTCTTGTAATTTACAACAATGATTTAAAGGATAAAGTTCAACTCAATGACAGTCACAGTGATGTAGTCATGTGATTACCCCAGCCCTCATGTCTACAGGATGCTGATAAAGCACAAGCTTCACCATACATATTCTGGTAAAATTAATATCATATTTGATAACAAATTATCTGGAAGGTTTACAAGACATGTGCAGTAGAAATTTGTTGTCCTTTGCTGAAGTGCGAATGGCATGGCCATTGCCCATTGACCAATGGAGAATGTATAAATGTCTTATGAACAACAAAAATGTGAATTTGAATAATACAATATACATTTACTTACAAGAATATCCAAAACATTACTTTACTTTTGTAAATCTATATTACTTTTGTAAAACAGAAACTAAATTGTGCTTACTGTTGGTCTCTCAATCTCTCTCTTCGCATGAGGTTGCCTGTGTGCTATAGTAGCTTCGTATTGTTGAACTAGTTCCATTTTCGTGTCTGCCAGCTCAATTTCCAGCCCATCTACCTGGTCCACTAGGTTGAAACACCTTCGGCATAACACGTCACTATGGGCCTTATACAACGTCAATCCTACTAAGCGGCCTAACATTGCCGACAGTTTTCTCTGACTCACTGTCATGGTTGCCTTATAAAGATCTACTAATTCCTGTGATGATTCTTGGGTTGGGAGGCCCTTGTCACACACAAGGCACCACCGAGACGTTTCCATCCCACTCTGCCCTGCCCCAACATTGTCCACACCCTCGCTCGGCCCCTCCACCATGTTGGGGTCATGGGCATCTGGGGCTTTCACTTCTACAGGCCCCTCCTCCATCACCCGTACCATTGAAGGGCCTGCCTCACCACCTGTGTCCATGCTCACTGCCACTTCCATGTGTTGTTGCTGCTGCTGCTGCTGTTGCTGCTGCTGTTGCTGCTGCTGTTGCTGCTGTTGTTGTTGCTGCTGCTGTTGCTGTGCAACTTGTGCAGCCTGTTGCTGGTGATGTGCCAGTTGTTGCTGATGCACAGTATGATGCATAGTAATCTGCTGTGCATTTGCCATTTGCGTTGTTATGGTGGCCATGGTAGCATCCATTGGACCTTGACGCGACCCTGCAACCATCGGCAGCGAGGGCTCAGGCATAAGGATCCTGGTGTGGGGACCCTGCTGAGCCACCTGTTGTGCCACCTGCTGAGCTGCTGCCTGCTGTGCCACCGCCTGCTGAGTTGCATGATGGTTTGCCATGGGATGTCCGCCCATATTCATGGCGAACATCCTTCTCTGTTCTTCAAAATCCATTTTGGCTGCTGAGGATTCTGTTCATCTATTCCTGCAGAGGAAAATTATATGATTTTTATGGCATTTGCATTAATAAACTGTAATCGAATCATTAATAAAAGAAGACAATAAGAACATTTCATGTAAAAACTTGGAAAAACAAAGGATTAAACCAGTGGAATAACTGAGTGTACATCTTCAGTCCCCATTCCTGATTAGACTCTTTTTACACTTCCACATCTAAATATTTTATATTTTCTGTATCAAAGTTATAAAACGATATTCTGAATCTACACAATTCTAAAACAGGAACAGCCATCAAGTAAAATCATTTGAAATAACTAGTATATGAATATATGAAAGAACATTTTATATAAAACTGAGAATGAGAACAGGAAAAATGCATCTCATAAAAACAGATATATAAAATATAAATAAATAAATAAATACATTCTTCTCTGTAGGTAAAATCATATGCGTCTGAGTATGTGCATGATATAAGCTAAAACATTAAAATTAAATCTGATACTGAAACTGAACCATGCATGTGGGCATGTTTATATGCACATTTATGAAGGGTAAGTTCAGAAAAAAAATATAGATATAATTACCATGAAAGAAAACAGTATATAAGTGAAGTAAATAGTACATAAGGAGTGAATCATTCTAACCTATATTAAAAAGAAAATTATAAAAACTACATAATTTCAACAAAAACAAAGACAATATTAAATGATAGATATAAAGAAAGTCAACATCTTTTTCTTTGAAGTATTACCAATCATAATACAAAACTAAAATACAAAATAATAATTTCAGTGATACATTATATTACATTTCTAATATTAAGAAAAACATGATTTATTTCATTACATTATTTTTCTTAATTACCTAATCAATACAAAATGAAAAGAGAGATATATTCTATACAACTGTTGCTGCTAATAGCATGATTTGCACTGCCAGCCCCCATACCATAATTATGATCATCATCTGTTCTCCCCCTTGCAATGTCATGCAACACGGACTTTCATTCACATATGAAATTAAAGAAAAGGGAGGAAAACAGAGGCCCCAATACAGAAATGTTCTTTTTTCTAACGTCAATTAACCGTTCCTCCCTCCAACCCTCCCTTAACGGTTAATAACTCCTTCTAATCTACTACCTAGTGTTTATTATCCACTCGAGAACAGAAATCATGCACAAAAAGGGCCAAATTTCGCCCGTTTCGTGTAAAGCAAGGAAAGTGGAAGTTATTTATGCGTCTGAAACCCTTCGGGGCGTCAGAAGCTGGCGTCGTTTGCCTCTCCATTAAACTACAAAATGTCATATTCGCAAACTACAGTCAAACTACATACGATGTGCTTGTAAATTACAGTGCATGGGAACCTTTCTATCACTATCACCCTTCGCCTTACATTTAAACTCACCGTTTCTATCTGTCTTGTCCTAAAAATCCTCATATTTTATCCTTTCGTCCTCTTCTCCTCCTCCGTTTTAATGGTTTGAGCCCCAAAGAATTAAGAAAAGGAAATAATGAAAGAAGGAGATGAATTACGGAGAATAGGGGTGATACTGGTGGCTTTTGAAATTAGAGTCAGTAATTAATAGCGAATAAATAGGAAATAGGAGAGATAGATGAAGATTTTTCTCTTTTTTCTCTCCCTTTCTCCGACTTTTGACACAGTCGGACATTTTAGCACGGGGGGAATTTCGGGAGAGCATTTTATTTCCCCGTCCAATTCACGGAGAGGTTAGGCGGCGTCGGGAATATTCAAAGGTGTGGAAAATGTGAGGGCGTGGGTATTAAAATCCAAAAGGTGGGATACTTACATGATTATCCGGTCGATACAAAGAGATGCGATGAAGGCAGAGGAAAATGGCGCCGAGGAACATCTCTTTTCCTCCGCATCCAATACGCTCTTTTCTTGGTATAAAGAGAGGTATTTTCCCTCAAACAAAAGATTTTTATTGCAACTGTTGGTGATATTGTGGAAGGAAGGTCCCCAGTGGATTATTCAGTAGTATTAAATATTCGGGAAATATATGGTATCTCGGGAGATCCAAGCGTACCAACCCTTCACAATGTTTTGACATCTATTTAAAACAAGTGTTATTTGTATTCTACTTTATTTCGAAATTCTATCTAGTGACACGATTGTATTGTAGTGCGGAGTCTTGACCTATCATCACTACAAGCCTTAGATCTTATAATAGCATAACTTCAACTATAAAGTGGGGATAATTTCGCGGGTTCTATTTCGCGCGATGACACTCCCGCCAAAGATACAAAAAAAATCATTACAAAAACTTATCAGTAAATTAATCAAGAATCTCTGCATGGCTTTTGAATGTGATCTGTACTGAAAGGCTTTTAGCAAAGAAACTTTATCAGCTCATTAATCAAATTACACACGAGAGATGTACATTTGTATTCTCTTGAAATTTCTTTCAATGTGTGATTTATACAAATTCCTCGTTTATTGTTTCACTAATTTTCCCCTTTCTAATCGATTTTCATGTACTTACTTTTGGCATTCGTATTCACCATATACGCTTAGTTGAAAAGTTTTCTTCATATCACGTTGAAGTTTAGTAGTTTGCTCATTTTTATTTTTTCTGACACCGATGTGACGAATATGTTATCCAATACATGTAGATTACCAATAATATTCATCCTTTCCACCAGATCACGTATTTTCCGTAGAGTATTTTATGCAAGAAAATCAAACGCATGCTGTCACTAACCGAAAAGGGAATTCTTACTACATATCAAGGCAGAAGTTGCATTTTATTGCTATAATAAAATGTAAATTGATTGATGCAACTATACTCAAGGCTGCAAAGCACATATTTGCATTATTACAAGCATGATCATCATTAGCATAATTTTTTTTTTCTTCACAGTCACACGACCATAAATCTAATATATATAATCAGACATTTCTCCATATTCTCCTATTTTTTTCCGAATCAGTCTACCGACATTTGTTTCGCGCCAAAATTAAACTGGAAACAGAGAAGAAAATGTATTAGAAAAATGTGGTCCCACGCGCATCCCATCCCGGCTCTTGCCAATGGCGGCGTCGTACACAATGCATTTGTTTCGTGCAGAGAGGGAAGGGGAAAGAGGAAATTAAATACAGATGCAAAGAGCGGGAAGAAAAAAAATAGGGGAGATGGGGGGAGATGGGTGTCGTGGAGATAACAAGAGATTTTAAAATGTATTATTTATTTATTAATTCTTATCATTTTCTTATTTTCTTCGTCGGGAAAGTCTGACTCGATTTTATAAGCTTTCTTTTTTGTACTTTCAAATGGCAATACTTTACTAGATGTAGTACTGGTAGTACAGATAGAACTGACACTATTTATTAAGACAGCGATTACCTCTTACATAAAAAATCGAAATAAGAAACCACGTGCTGTAATAAAGAATGTTAAGCTCGATTTTATTATTTTATCACTCATAACGAAAGGACGATCTAACGTATTATATATGCAATGCGAAGTGAAAGACTATGAAATGTCCCACAGAAACTGCTTCACTGTAATAAAAAAGGCATGTGCGATATCTGCTGCAAAGTATGTTATATATATATAATATATATATATATATATATATATATATTATATATATATATACATATATATATATATTTAAAAGTATATTTGTAATTACTTTCAAGTTTGATTTCTCTACCACCAGGCAGATGCCTTTTATTTCAAAGTTTCTATGCAGAATTTAGGATAGTGCTGTTGAACAATGTGAACTATTGATTTACAATTAAAGCTTCATATAATGAATATGAAACTTTATACGAAAAAATACGGATTTAAATAAGTCTGTGATAATCCACCTTCCATATTCTATGAATGTGGAGATCACGTTTGTTCGAAATTATTGGTCTTTATCACTTCTATACCAATTTTTATTTAGAAAGTAAGATATAATGATTGTAATTCATATGAATGCATGTAGTGAGAATTTACTTCTCTTCATAAGGCTCATGTTGTCTTTGTAGAGCACCATGCTTTTCCTTATGAAAAGGGAGATGTGCATTCTTGATAATTTGTCATGATTTGATTAATAACTCTTTGAAATAGTCGCATAGGGATGAACAGAAACTGTATGAAATGTGAAAAATTAGGTAATCAACTTTTATCTATTCTTATTTACTTTGCAAAGGATCAGTGACCGATTTAAATCATGCGGCGCTGCAGGTTGGAGCGCATTTTAGCACACTCCGATTTGGTTACCCGGGTACAAACCCATTCTCACAATTTCCAAAATATAATACAAAACTAAGCAAAATCTAAAGAAAAGTAAACTATATGATTTTTGAAGTGTATATATTAAAAAATAAATGAAAATAATCTTCAGAGATTATATTATGGAGCGCAAAGACAGTGAATCGGGGTGCGCCATTCATCCTTCCCCGAGGCGGAGAGACAGACGAAGTGGACGTCGGCTGCCGGGTCGGTCCTCGCGCGCGTGGCTCTCTTTTCCACCCAATGCTTTCCGTTACGAGTTGAGCCGACATTTTAAGAAAATGGGTGCATATCTCTCAGAGCCGGTGACGGAGAAGATCAGCAGCGATGAGTGCGGCGAGAGCTTGAGCTACGGCGCGAGCTCCATGCAAGGCTGGCGAGTGTCGCAGGAAGTGAGTATATGGCGTGCCTTTGTGTCACGCTGGGACGCCCCAACGCGGCTCGGGTTTTCAGGCCTTTCCCTCGCCTTCGTCAGCGCCCGCGGGGAGTCCGGAGGGGCAAGGGGACGGGGACGGGAAGTGGAAGGTCGAGGGCGGGAAACACGTGGTTGTCGTGGGGAAGGGAGAGAGGGAGAGAGAGTGCGGGAGAGAAGGAAAGTGAGGGGGAATGGTAAAGGGAGAGATTGAAGGTAAGTGATAAATAAAGAAAGAGGGAGAAGGAGTAATGAAAAGGAAAGAATGAGAGGGAGACAGCTCACAGATGAAAGAGAGAAAGATGGCAAAGTAGTGTGACAGAGTTTCCATGATGAGAGAGTGAGGGAGACATTGAAAAAAGGGAAAACCCAAGAGAAAGACAAGCAAATGAAATAGGGAGAAGGTGAAAATTAAGAGACGCAAATTGACAATAAGGGAAGGTTTACAGATCTGACAACCTCATCATATTCAGTAGTACTTTCCCCATTGTTGTTGAAAGGAACCCTTAACATAACCTTGCATCAGTTGGGCTTTTTTGCCTGTCGGTACTCTGGTCTTTCTGGCATTGGATCACTAAATAAGGAACTGTCGAGGAGTTATCCTATTCAGGAGAAGAAACTAGTGATTGCTTAATACTCAGTTCCTACCATGAGACAAAAGTTTCTAGACCTTCTATTATAGGAAGAAGAGGATTTGGAAAGAGCACAATCATTATTAGTCTTTGAGGTCTGTGTAAAGGGATTGTTAGGGTGTAGATTGAGACTTTTAGAAAAGAATGTCCACAAAGTACAAGGTAAATATTACTTGGAATTGTTAGTATCAAATTCTAGGGCCCTCTTTGTGGCATTGTAGATACAAATTGAAAATAGCCAAGTTTACTGATATTGAAATATAATACTGTTAGAGCTGCTTTGACCCTTGTATTATATGTATTAACTGAGGCAGCTGCTACAGTTTTGTTTTTAACTTCTCATGTCTGGCAAAAATAAAGCCAGGATATTGAGAATGTATATAGGTCAGTCATAGGTAAGAACAGTTTTATTTTACTCTTTCATTCAGAGCTGCATGCGAGATGTCTGTTGTTGATGTTCTTGTGACCATGATAGTTTATGTTCAGATTACCTTAGCGTGATAGATTGTAACAATATTGGTATCATAGATTCCTCTCTTTCTAGGCTACTACCCATATGTATATATGTATGTGTATGTGTATACATATATAAATGTATATATATATAATATATATATATATATATATATATATATATATATATATTATATGTGTATATGTATATAAATGTGTATATGTATATATATGTGTATATGTATATAAATGTGTATATGTATATAAATGTGTATATGTATATAAATGTGTATATGTATATATATGTGTATATGTATATACATGTGTATATGTATATATATATATATATATATATATATATATATATATATATATATATATATATATAAATATTGTATATATATTATGTAAAAATATTTTGTAGAAACCCTCCCAATACTGATCACCTTGGTCCTGATAGCAGGAGAGGGCATGAATGGTACCAAGGGAAATTGCAGGGTAAAATATGAATATATAGAAAATTGGTCATTGTGTAGTCACATGCAGGGTGCCCGCTGCAACCACCTGGACAATAAAGAGTCCATCACATATGTTCGGCAGACTTGACATTAGGTGCTCCTGTATGTTGGTCATATGCTCTATCTTGCCACAAATGTGTGGATGTTTTGTCTTTTGTCTTTCAGCACGAGGGTTTAGGGGCGGCTGCTTTCGAGGAAGGGTCAGAGGTGTTCTAGCCCATTTCAGACCATAGAGTGACTAAATTTTTATAATTATAATACCGACATATTTTGTGCATATTATTTTAGTAATTGTTACCAATGGTGATGCTCTCTCCCAGAGATAAGTTGAAAAATTGATATTTCTCTGCAGTAAATCCAATGATTTCATTGATTCTTGGGGTTGTTTCTTAGAATGAACTGTCAAGGAGATGAGTCCCATTTCTCCATTAACGATCTTGATTTGATAGTCCCGTAATACATCTATATCTCAGAACATTAAACTTTCATTCACTTCTTTCTACCATTTGGATTGCTTTGATTTTAATCCTTTTTTCTGAATTTGGAGTACTAGAATGGCTCTGGTATAAAACTGGGATCTATTACTAAAGTCTACTTCTTTGTTGCCACTGTATAGTCTTAAGGGGACTGTCGCACTTAACCCACCCGCGCCGGGGTACATTTTGTAGCCAAAATTAAAAAAATCCGGGAAGCTACAAAATCGGCGGGCGGAGCTTCCCCGGAGTCTGTCCGCCCGCCCGGCCGCCCGCCGCTTTTGCCGCGGAGCACGGCTCCGAGACAGCATCGCACTGGCGGGCAGCCCGAAACTGTTTATTTTTTCCCTGTGTCTCATATATGTGACACCCGGGACGAATGGGTTAAGAACCAAGTTTGTCCCTTATGATTCGATTTTTGTTATTTTTAAAAATATGATGTGTATACATATACGGTGATAAACAACACCAAGTTTTATATCATTTAATAATTAACAACTAAGTTATTTTTGAAAAACTGAGTTTTTGAAAAATCACAAAATTTGATATTCACACTTTATCCATTAACCAAACTTGTTGAAAAAAATACCACTTATACTCTATAGCAATACCTAAAATCTCTGTTAGACGGATTTTTGAATTTCCTTCTAGTTTAGTGAGAATTTATTTTTTTCTAAATGCTGTCTTATGAACTTGTGTGGACATATATATATATATATATATATATATATATATATATATATATATATATATATATATATATATATATATATATATATATATTTATTTATTTATTTATTTATTTATTTATTTATTTATTTATTTATTTATAATATATAATATTTATAATTTATATAATGTATAGACTTCTATTACGTGAATTAAAATGCTTCAAATAGAAAAAATCGCAAATTTATTCAGATTTCAAATGACCCAAACCCCATTAGAATAGTCAAAGTAGTAATAGAATAAAAAAGTTGACAAAGGTGTAGTTTTGAGGTATTGGGCTCCGAAGTTCAGGATACTTTTCCCTCAACCCCCCCCCCCCCCCCCCGTTTTTTTAGAATTCTTATTTCTGCGTCAATCTTGCTGTATTCTATGGCATTTACATGGTATTCTGAATTGTAGCTGGTACCTGGTCCCCTCCTTATGCAAAGTAATAATGGCAATAATTGCACATGGTTGTAGAAGTTGTGCATGTCATCACAGGCTTTGCAGTGCCTAACCTGACCACGTGAAGTATTTCATATGTATGAACAACTGCAGCTGTGATTGAAAATTATTTCATATCATATAATGTTTATTAGATGCAAAAATAACATCTACCATTAGTTGTGTCCCCTTACTGTGTGATGAGTGTGTATGTCTGCGAGATGGTGTCGTGGAGGCAGGTGGCGGCAACAAATTGCTCCGATTTCTGGTGGAGTTGTGTGTCTAAGTCCCAGTCTTGGTGATCAGCTGATGGGTAAACAGAGTTGCCAGCTAGCTATCAGAGAAAAAAAAAAAGAAAAAAAAAAATTAGTATATTTGCATGGATGCGACAAAGTAAACATCAGAGTGGGAGGTGGGGCAGGCGCGGGGTCAGAGATTGTTATAACTCCTATATTTTTATGTCTTTAGCAAAAATATTATGTCACAGGGTTGCCAGGCCTACTAGATTACAGGAGATTTTTTTCAAATTTTAGAATATTTTTGAAAAATTTCAGTGCAACAGCCCCTTTAAGAATAACCAAGAATCAACACAACATTGGAAATGTAACATTTTTCACTGGCTACCTGTCATGGAGTGACCTACTTCGAGCTGTCAAACCTTGCAGCTGGGAACTGAAAGTATGAAACACGATCTGCAGATGATTCTAAATAAGTGGATAGATAACTCTTAAAACATGTAAATGAAGTATAACAATATTGATAAGACTTAAAAAGCATAACTGTTTAACTGCAGACACTGATAATTAGCCAAATACAGTTTTGACTGTAATTCTTTGCAGTACAGACGCACCCGCCAGAGACTAAGACCCCAACTCCACCCAGCAATATTGAGTGACGCGTGGGGAACCGTTTTTTTTTTTTTTTTTTTTTTTTTTTTTTTTTTTTTTTTGGGGGGATGGGGGGTAAAGAGTGGGCTCAGCATGATTTCTGTGCAAGAATATCCGACTTCGGAAATGCGAGCCAAACTTCCTATTTATAAAGATCAAAGAAATACGACTTTTCGGAAATGCGAGTGTCCGATTCTGCTGCCATATTTGAATATACGAAAGCGCAAGTGCACATGGTAACCAACACAAAGTTTACTCAACAGTCCAAGTTGCCGTGACTGGGTGACACTTTGGGCACTGCCCAAGGGTAGGGTCGATGGGGGCAAACATTCCCTTCACCTCGGTATGCATGGCAAGATAGAACTGAAACAGTTCAGAAAATTGCACTGTACTTTTCATACTTTCTTTCATTTTGGATGATTCCACGAATCTGTAAAAACTTTCATCTCTTCAGTTTTTCCATTAAATTTCGAAAAAAAAGACAAGCACACCACTGTAACACAAATGACATATCGGTCATTGTCACTGAGAAGAATGAGGCAGGTCACTGATGTAGCCAGAAATGTGCTGTGTGTTAAGTATCGACTGTATTATTTGAGTAGTTTAGCATTTAAAGATATTAATGAGTTAACCAAAATTAAGGATCAAAATAAACATTTTTACGTAAAAACGGCTGAGACGTTAATATATTTGAAATGTTAGTTGATAGGCGTGTGCATTTTTATGATATAGTTTATGGAATATTATACTTGAACTTTAATCAGCAATTGAAAATCTCTGCTAAATTGCTGCCACCTGATTGGTTGTGTGGTAGTGGTGCGCAGTAGGACAGATGATGTTGCGCAAGCTGCGCGGCAACTTAATCTTTCGCGCCACATGAGTGGACTTTGGCTGTGAGTGACACTGTCCATGACCTTTTTTCTTTATTTGTGGCATTACCATTCATGTCAGCAGATTATTTCTTGTACCAATAACTATTACTTTTTGTCGCTACAAGAATATCTTCAATTTGCCCTAACTTAGTGCGGCCATATTGTAAAGATTTTCCGTTTTGACAAATATATAGTAATACATGAACTACTTAAAATATCTTAGTGAGTTAAGTGGTCAGTGTTGTGCTATTCCTAGCAAGGTAAACAAGATGACTGATTTGACTGAACTGTGATATGCAGGGTATATTTTTGTCACTTAGCTGTGAATATGAGGCCGCTGCAGCTTAAACTGTTATCCTATTCTGTCTTCCGCTCTGTAAGATGGCTTTGTCCATTTCCCTCTATCTCTGCGCGGCTCTATAAGTAACCTATACCTTCGTGTTTTACCCTGCAATTTCCCTGGTGCCTTTCATGCCCTCCCCAGCTATTGGGGCTAAGAATGTGGGAGTTTTCTTTAGCAAATGTCATGCAGATATGGGTAGTAGAGAGTTAGAGGAATCCATCTATACTAATATTGGCATGATCTATATATTGGTGTGATATGTCATGCAAAGGTATTCTGAACAATTACTATCATGATAAAAAGAAATTTCGCTGCAGTAGGCTGTGTGAGTTCAATACTGTGTATAATATTGAGAGTGCACTTCAAGAATTGATAAATAAGAACTAATTTAGTGTTTTTTGTAATTTTTTTCTTTAAGTTTAATCTTTATGGTATGGACACTAAGCAACAACATTTTATTGCTTATTGTTTCATTCAGAATGATTTCATTTTTAGTGTAAAGCATCACCAGTTGCTCACAGGGCCGTACGTGCTTGTTGAATGAGGAGTGGTTTACTTTGTAATAATTCTGGATAAAATAGTGTCAGCCATGGCTGTCCAAAACTTCAATTTTTCCAGTGGGAGTATATTTCAGTAGTAAATGGATTTCTATGTATGGAGTTATCACTGTTATCAGAAATACCTATATCCAGACACTTTTATTGGACAGTATTAATCTATGATTGTGATAGGATTTTTCAGTAAATTTCTTGCCAGTGATATGACTTTCACTGACAGGATTCAAATTTCTTTGTATAAGCATAGTGGAAATAATCAAATGTTCAATTTTTAACCCAATAATCTTGGGTAAAATGTTTCCCGTTTGCACCCGGCATCTTAAAGCTTGTATTTTGATACAATAAGAAAAAAATTAAAAGGTTTAACTTCACTTTTAGTGCTATTGCTTAAAAGTTTTACCATAGAAATGATGGCGCTATTATCAGGGAAAAATGGGCTCCGTCCGACGAGCTGATGGTGTAGGATGCCACCTGCTACTTTATCCACAGCAGCCATGGCATATGTGTACATACCACCCAGTGAGGAGGGGTTAATGCAAACGATTAATCAGCAGTATCACCCTCTCCCCATGGAACAGGCTTTGGGGATCTGTTGGAAATCAGGGTCATGAATGGGTGAAGTGAGACAGATTGTAGAAAACACTTGATTTCTATATATTAGTAAAAAAAAAAGAAAAAGAAGGAAATTGAACAATATGAATTTCTTATTTCAGTCACCCACATGGTGTACATTGTGAATAGTGATTGCAGTTGCCTCTATGGCTCACAATGCTTTGATGTTTAGTTCAACAAAGATTCTCCCCATACTGTGCACTAATTACATACATGACTTAAAAATACAAGAACAGTCTCTGAATTTCAGGAGGCCTCAAATCCTTAGAAAATGAAACCTGTGCTTAAAATTGATTTGTCAATTTAAGTTCAATTTTTTGATAGTTGAATAATCTAACCATCAATTATGCATATGCATCTTGCAATATCTGAATGAGTTGATGCTGGGTTAGGTATAGCCCTCCAGATTCACTTGTAAGTTACTCACTCTCCTTTTTTTAATTAATATTTCATATGTGCTGCAGCCAAACTTGTAGAGAGTCCGGGAAATGTATGTCCCATGCTCAATTTTTCACTCAAGCAGCTGACTGCACATAACCCCAGGCATGTGGCTTGGTATTAGATAGGTAGGAGCTGTTGTCATAGGACCAGGATGAATAATTAAGGTAACATGGTTTTGTACTGTGGTATTTGTACAGTGTAGCCACATTACTACTAGGATGCTTAGTGCCAAAGTCATGAGGCATAGCCTATAGCTAGTGAGTTGTCTTAGGGTGAGGTGTAGTACATGTAATACAAATTTTCTATTTGTATTGATTATAATGCTACCAGTATTGCACAATGTAGCGATGGAAATGCACTCATATGATGAAAATACTTAGCAATCCTATATGTGGTGTGCAGCATTAGTGTATCAAATGGAGAGGCTATGATGTATTACTGTAGTTAGGGAAGTGTATAGATTTAAAGCATTATTTTAAGTATTATTCGGGAAAATGCAATAAAGCAAATGTACCACAGCAGATTACCAATGTTTATTGGTAATAGATAACCCCCATTGAAGTACTATGTACAGGAAGATCATCCAGATATGCTATTTTTTTATGCAAGTAGCTTCACAATTTGCATATCGTTATTCTATAAATGTGATACAATTTTTGCTATAAAATTGTTATGCAGCAGTTCTTGTAGCACTTAGGCTTGTCATAGTACTTGATAGCACTTCGTATTTGAATAGAGGCAGTGAATAGAAAAATATTAAACTCCATAATGAATTATTAGATAGATGCATTTTTCTTTGTTCTACCCTTTGTTCTGCTCATCTTTCTCCTAGACAGCAATGTTTTTGATGGTGTTGCCAACTGTTGTACAATTGTTATTTACTTTCTACTCTCACACAACACTCATATCACATGCTATTTCTTCCTCTCCTTGACCCACTAACACGGCACTTCACTCTGTTGATCCAGTGTGATGGGATAGTAAGAGGAATGACAAAAATATGCTAATGGTAACCATTTGAAGTAGAAGGAAGTGGGCAGACTTCAATGCAAGACAGTGAGACTTGTTTAGGCTGCACTTGCTAAGATGAATCATAGCCTGTTTCGTGTGGAATTTATTGTTTAAAAGTAATAAAGTTGTTTCTTTGTGTTACTTGGTTTAGAAGGCTGCTTTTGTTTTTGTTTGCAAAAATCCTCAGTGCAAAGATAGCTGGAAGAGAGAGTAAAGATAATGTGGGTACTGATAGATAGATAGATAGATATAGATATATATAGATAGATAGATAGATAGATAGATAGATATATAGAAGATATAGAATAGATATAGATATATATATAGATATAGATATATATATAGATATAGATATAGATATAGATATATATAGATATATATATATAGATATAGAGATATATATATATATAGATATAGATATATATATATATATAGATATATTATATATAGATATATATATATAATATATATATATATATATATTTTTTTTTTTTTTTTTTTTTTTTTTTCTAATGAATTCTGCATTAGCAGAGATGGCATTTTCTTTGACTGTAAAGAGCACTGTATAACAGTGTTAATGACCATAATAGTTTTCAAACTATACCTCTTGCAGCAGCTATATATACTTCTTTTTTTTCCTCTGTGATGTGAATATTGTAACTCAGAATGATAAAGGAAACTATAGCTGTTCTTAGATAGATCGGTTATTCAAAATTTCTGAAAAGGTTTTGAGTAATTTGAAGGGCTAATAAGGATTTGTTGGTGGAAAATGGGGCAGACAGAAGGTGAATGGGTAAGGCAGTAAGACAGGGTGGTGGCCCCGGAGGCAGAATGAAGTAAGAGTGGAGGAAGAAAGAAGGGAAGATAGGCAAAGCAATAGGATAATGATTGGAGTTTCTGATATATACAAATAGAATAGTGATCAGTATTATAATTAGACAAAAAGAAAATTATTAGCCTGTTGAATCTACTTGTCATGGAAATCATGGTGCTGCAAATATGGGCAGTGGGTTATGTAAGTTGCTAACATCCCGGGTATGTGGTATATGAGCGTTGACAAGACTCTGTGCCTCTATTTTGCAAAGTTATTTTGTGTAAAATTTAAAATCTTTTTGCCATTTTCCACTGTCCATGTTTGTCGTTTGATTTGCTTTATCTAGGTGATAAAAGCCTATTTTCCTTGCACAGACTCCAAATCTCTCTATGGAGTAAAAAGTATGGAACATTTGGTTGCCATATATCTCATTTTTTTAGTAATTTTCACTGAAAATATGGAATACTATTCAGCAGTCTTATGTATGTTATTGTGAAATAAGTAGGTAGCTAGTGAGGGTTGTTAGACTGGTATTTCCCTCCTTAATAGATTTATTATTTGAGTTAAGATATAATTTTTTATGGGAGAATATGTTAATTCCTGTATGAATCTAGAGAAATTTGTCAGATATCCCCTTTACAGAGACCTGGAATCTGATATGTGGAGTCATTGACAGCCATGCTCAAATTGGCTATTGTGATGCTTCAAGTTTCATTCCTACATAATTTGATAACAGATGAATTATTAACAGTGCAATTTGTCTCAAATGTTTATCCTGAAAAAGCAAGGTCTCAGGATCATAGTAAATGATTATACTTGTGTGTGTGTGTGGGGGGGGTTAGGTAGGTTATTAGTACATTACCAAAAACTATAAAACTCTTGTGTATCTGTTACTTTTTGGGGGGACGGGAGGCATTTGGGTACACATGTGCTTTTGTGCATGTGTGTGAATGAATGTGTGTTTGCTGTCCAGGTTAAGTATTTAAGAGTTAAATCAGTGTTTGTTTGGGAATCACTTGTTTGGTAATTGAAAATCCAAAGGTATCATTTATAAAAAGTTCCTAGGATATGTGCCCATGGGCTTCTTTT
>NW_020870989.1:392029-393195 GCF_003789085.1 Penaeus vannamei | reverse complement strand
TATATATCGCTAAAGCAATGTATGAAATATGTAAGACGCAAAATATATATCACTAAAGAGAAACTAATGTAGTGTTTTTTATTGGAATAATTTGCTAAGTATTGGTAATATTGTCTTTTATGTACACCACCAACATTTATTATTGCATAATTTTCCTTCTGTGCAACTACTTTCTTCGTTTTGAACAGTATTTACATCCTCTCATATATGTGATCATATAATTATGGTATTTTATTTAGGCAAATCCATCACTCACTGAAAGGCAAGAAAAATTTAAAATCTTTTCTCGTGAGAGTTTGTCTACGATCTTTTCCGTTCACAGAATGGAATTGAATGAGCCGAGTTTAAAATTTCAAGGACCTTTAGAGTAAATTGCATTGTTACTCACGATAAGGCTGTCATAAACTTTTAATTTCCTATTGCCATGCATGTACCTGTATACTTAAGTACATATATCTTTCAGCTGAGAAATGAAACTTGAAAACCGAATTTGTCAGTGTGAATATAACTGGTCGACTCATTAAATAATAATATGATGGCATCAGTTACTGGAGTAATACAATATGCTGTCTTTTTGCTATTTATGTTAGTGAGATATTGCAAGAAAATGACTTCTTGCTAGTTTTATCATTGTCTGGAACAACGAATTGAACATTTGTTTGGTGTTATTTCACACAAGATGACGCATACTATAAGTGGTCAGGTCTCGCGATTTTTTAAAGTAATATATTGATAGTGGTTTAATATTATGAACATTTTTGCTAGTGTTTACCACCGGCGGATAATGTGAACAGAAACAAAGTAGATTCCATACATATCAAATCTCTCTGGCAAGGATTCAAAATCACACACCTATGATGGCTCCCAGATTGAAACTGACTTCGGAGTTCGTTTATGAGATACTCTTTCCCATAATGGTCACATAGGCCTATGTTGACTCCGTCAGTTGAGCGTCATTTCTGAAATACCTTTCCTTATACAGACAATAATGTTTTGTATGAATATCACATATTCTTAGTGAAATGCAGATGATACCGAATTCATTAGCACAGCAGAGCCCATCAGGGTGTTTAGTCTTTGTTTATTAAGTACTCGAGTAGTAGCGTCATATTCGTAAGAGTAATGGTCTTAAGGATACATTAGAACTTTTCTATAATGAAGAAAAT
>NW_020870989.1:377029-382029 GCF_003789085.1 Penaeus vannamei | reverse complement strand
GTCAAAGTTGAATTATTATAAAAGTAAAGGAATATTAAATATAATCAAATTAATAAAATTAAAAAAAAACATCTCCCACCATCAGAAACCAGTAGTATGTGAATATGTAAAGAAAATCATCTTGGCATTCACTATGCATTACAACACTGTAATGTCTTGTAATAAAATCACCTCTGTACAATGAACACTCATCATTCAATACTAAACTTTTTAAAAATCATCAACAATATAAAATTCAACCTTGTCGCGATTGTCTATAGCCTAAATCTTAAAACATCTATATACAAAATATACACTTCCATGAGTTTTTCTCTATATTTTTTTTTCATTTTTTAAAAATAATGTAACAGGTCTGGCATAATTTATGATTACAAAATAAAAGCAACTCTCTTTCTCTGTTTTGTTTGTTTGTTTGTTTTTGTCGTGGAATGTACCCTGGTTGATAATTCCTTCCTCAACCATACATCAGGTATAAAAATAATGCCACTTAATTCCATACAAGGTGAAAGGCACTTATATGAAAGGAATGGTGAGATTTTTCATTCATCTCCTGTAGAGATATACTTCTCTGGGTTTGAATATTGATGGCTCGTACCTGCAACAAAAAAGTTATTTGTTAAAAACAACTAAAGGCATATAAAATCATATCAAAAATAAAGCAAAAAAAAACACATAAGAAAAAAATTCACATTTATTTAATTTTTTTTTATCAATTTGTTTCCTCTGATGTCACTCCCAGCACTTGTTCAATTTATTCATATTACTCATTTATTTATTTCTCAAATCATATTTTCATGAAAGTAATTTATATATTTCTCTAACAAAAATCTTATCTCCATCAACCTACCAACTTCTTTACGAGAGCAACGTTGCTAAAGGCGTTGATCTGATCCTAGTCTTCTCATCGATTTCTACCATGCTCTGCAAGCGCTGGACTTCTAACATCAGCTGGGAATTGGATGCTTGCAGTATCTCAATGCGCCGCTTGCTCTCCATGTTCTCACTACTCAGTTTCTCCACTTTTCTCTCCAGGGCGTCCATGTATTCCTTCTTCTTGCGACGGGACTCCTGGGCTGAGATCTGTTAAGGAGGAGAGAAAACCATGGTTATTTAGAAAGGAAATAAATGAAAACATATATATATATATATACATATATATATATATATATATATATATATATATATATATATATATATATATATATATTATATATATATATATATATATATATATATATATATATATATAATATATATATATAGTATATATATATATATATATATATCAACAACCATATAAATTTCTGGATATCTATTACCTTGTCATTAGAAAAGAAAAAAAATGGCACTAACCTTATTCTTGATTTTTCTTCTGATTTTCTTGAGTGACTTTTCTTCACTTTTGGTGAGTGGGAGTCTGCTGGGGACGCTGTAGCCCTCAGACAGCAAAGTCCTCTTTTCTTCCTCTGTGAGATTGATGACTCCTGTTGCTCCTTTCTGTGAGGGGATATTGAAGGTTTAAGAGCTGAAAGTTTGTCCATTTCTCCATTTTAATCACCTTACTGGTGTATTGTCTGTAGTTACTTTAGTGGTTTGTAAATGCTTGTTGCTGAATATATACCTTAATTAAACTCTAATGAATCATGTTACCATATGCAGTACTACTTTCAAATACATACACTTTGTAAAATACATAATAACTTGATGCTATATAGAATTAGTCTGCAGTATGGTTAACAAAATAATCTTTTCTCTGTTAGGGAATTTGAGTTGCAGTAAATCAAAGCCAGGAAAAAAAACAGATTACACAAAAATAATTCCGTACTCCTTACCGGCTGTGATGAGATAAGTGGAGTGTTAATAGGATTTCTTGAAGAGACAAGAATGCGTGCTGTTCCTTTGCGAGGATTTGCAAACTGTGGGGTGAGAGTCTCATACAGAGGAGGTGTGCGAGGAGGGGACTGTCCGCCACATTCACTATCACTGCTTGAGCAGGAGGGGGGTGTTGGAGGCATGTAGAATCCTGGAAAGATAAATTTTTCCTTACTTTTTATTTACATTGCTTGACTGGTATCTTTGAGGTATGATATTCCCAAACTCATTGTGTGTGTGTGTGTGTGTGTGTGTGTGTGTGTGTGTGTGTGTGTGTGTGTGTGTGTGTGTGTGTGTGTGTGTGTGTGTGTGTGTGTGTGTATGTGTGTGTGTGTGTGTGTGTGTGTGTGTGTATGTGTGTGTGTGTGTGTGTGTGTGTGTGTGTGTGTGTATGTGTGTGTGTGTGTGTGTGTGTGTGTGTGTGTGTGTGTGTGTGTGTGTGTGTGTGTGTGTGTGTGTGTGTGTGTGTGTGTGTGTGTGTGTGTGTGTGTGTGTGTGTGTGTGTGTGTGTGTGTGTGTGTGTGTGTGTGTGTGTGTGTGTGTGTGTGTGTGTGTGTGTGTGTGTGTGTGTGTATAACATGGATATATATAGAAGTGTGTGTATATATCAATGTCTATGTTTATGGACATACATCAGATACATATATAGTGATTTACAAATGTCCTTTTCCCCTATATTCAAAGCTGTTAACTGATATATCAAAGAAAATTAACAAATCATCATATCAATTCCACCTACTCACCCGTGTCAGATGATGATGAAGTAGACATGGATGAAGAAGATGATGCTGAAGGAGAGGAAACTGTCACTGCAGATGTTGTGGGGAACTTCAGTGTGCGAGATGTTACACTGAGACGTGTGCTTGGGCTGTGGACCATTCCTGTTCCACTGCGCTGAGTGACCACTACAGCACTTGGTCGTACCAATCCCATGGTTGTCTGGAAAAAGAATAAAGAAAAATATAAGCATGAAATTAAAGAGTGGTGTTGCAAATATACTGTGACTTCATTTTGTTAAATTAGTAAGCATATTTTTGTGGGGGGAATTTGCTGAAACTAAACAACAAATAGGTTGTAAATACAGTATAAGTATGCACCTGATCAGTTTTTACTTCTTTTAATAAAAAAGAAAAAAAATGTGCCAATTCTGTGCAACACCTGCAAGTGTATCAGGATAGTAATCCACTTTTCTTTTCCTTGGCACTTGCTTTTAATGACATGGTGATGAAACCTCTAATAAATAGCTTTGCCTATTCCTTAACACTTCTAACGGATAAACTGGTATGAAGGTAATATTTTCCTCACTCCTTTCGGGCCATAGCGGCTAATGATAATCTTGCAATCATGCATTTGATAATTAAATTTGTAAAAAGTATTTGGGCTACATAATCAAGTTCTACTAGTTTACATATGATTACTTAAAGCACGTGTCCTTACACCTGCGAAGACTTGAATAATTAGCAAACATGAAAACCACCTGCAAGGTTCAGTTATGAGTCTGCTTATGATATATGCAGAGGGAGTGAAGCAGTGGAGTGAGAGAGTGAGAAAGAGTGAGTGAGGTAAAAGAGTGAGATAGATTGAGAGAAAGAGAGAAAGAGAGAGAGAGAGAGAGAGAGAGAGAGAGAGAGAGAGAGAGAGAGAGAGAGAGAGAGAGAGAGAGAGAGAGAGAGAGAGAGAGAGAGAGAGAGAGAGAGAGAGAGAGAGAGAAAAAGAGAGAGAGAGAGAGAGAGAGAGAGAGAGAGAGAGAGAGAGAGAGAGAGAGAGAGAGAGAGAGAGAGAAGAGAGAGAGAGAAAGAGAGAAGAGAAAGAGAAGAGAAGAGAGAGAGAGAGAGAGAGAGAGAGAGAGAGAGAGAGAGAGAGAGAGAAAGAGAAAGAGAAAGAGAAAGAGAAAGAGAAAAGAGAAGAGAAAGAGAGAGAAGAGAGAGAGAGAGAGAGAGAGAGAGAGAGAGAGAGAGAGAGAGAAGAGAGAGAGAGAGAGAGAGAGAGAGAGAGAGGAGGGAGGGAGGGGAGGGAGGGAGGGAGGGAGGGAGGAGGGGGAGGGAGAGGGGAGGGAGGGGGAGGAGAGGAGAGGGAGAGGGAGAGGGAGAGGAGAGGGAGAGGGAGAGGGAGAGGGAGAGAGGAGAGAGAGAGGAGAGAGAAGAGAGAGAGAGAGAGAGAGAGAGAGAGAGAGAGAGAGAGAGAGAGAGAGAGAGAGAGAGAGAGAGAGAGAGAGAGAGAGAGGAGAGAGAGAAGAGGAGAGAGAGAGAGAGGAGAAAACAGGGGTAAAAAAAATTCACATAAGAAATGCAGACACAGACAATCAAAACTGACAGAAACATATCCCCCCAAACCGAAAAAAACAATAATAACAAATAAGTACATACAAAGAACCTAAAATAATAATAAAAAAAACTCATCTCACCTTAATCGTGGGCACATTGAGCACGGCATTGGACAGGAAAGCCGTAGCACTGGCGGTCTCTGCATGGGTGACCTCGTGGGCCGCCGTTCTCTCGTTTACCACAATAGGCGCCAGAGGAGGAGGTCCTAGAGCCTTCTTGCTGCTGCCAGGTGCTGTGGACACGCTCGTAGAAGTTACGATGGTGTTGAGGGACAAGGGATCCTTCTCGCTTGTCTCCTGTGGCGTGTGGGTGGGTGCGGTGTTGTTCTTGGTGGTGGTGGTGGTGGAGGACGAGGTTGAGGTTGAGGACGAGGTGGCGGTGGTTGTCGAGGAGGTGGAGGAGGTCGATCCCCCGCCTCCAACTCCTCCGCCACTTCCTTCGGCCTCTGAGATGGGGATGGCGGGGAAGCACTCGCTCTCCAGGTCTGAAATTTTCAAAGGACATGTTTACTTTTTTGCTGCTGTTATATCGCTTTGGTTATCGATATTCGCATTATCGCTTTTCGTTTTTAATTTCTGTGTCGTAATTATCTTTATTATCAGCTTTATTAATAAAGTCTTCTTTCTTCTACTGTATTATCGCCTTGCCCGTCTTTTTTCATAAACCTGATATCAACCAGTTCATGGAAACACATTACACATACCACATATGCCAAGAACAAATAGAATAATAAACAATAATAATAAATCTCAAAGAATAAGAGCACAGGAAGAAAGGAACAGATGGTCAAAATTAAAGAGACGT
>NW_020870989.1:369529-372029 GCF_003789085.1 Penaeus vannamei | reverse complement strand
GTAAAGCCCCCGAAGGCCGGCCTCGGGCAACCCCACAAGAGGCTAGATACCAACCCTCAATTCTGCAATAATAAACTAACGAGCAACCCCTTTCCTTTGCGGCCGCCGCTTGCTACGAGGCGGGCAGAGCACGGCTGAGATTTCTCTCGTCCCTGCATCGTGGAAATGCAGTGTCTGTTGGGGATGTGGAAGAAAACGGTGAAAGGAATCGAAGAAGAAAACGAGAAAGGGGGAAAGAAATAGAAGAGACATCTCCATTTGTTGGCTGTTTAAGGTTCTAAATTAAAAATAAAGATAATGATGATATAATAATAATCATCATGATAATGATACTGATAAGTCTAATAACAGTGATGATAATGGTAACAACAACAACAACAGGGATAACGAAATGAAAACAGCGTCATCCGAATTCAAAGACATTAAGCTCTAAAAAAGGAGAATAAATCCAATGTCCTTTGTCCACCGGCGTGTCACACAGCCAACAAGGGCGCTCCTTTGCCACCGAGGGTCAAAGACGCCGTGGTCATCAGTCATGAGAACGAAGACCCTTTAAAATGTCTTCCATCCCCCTTCTCCTCCTTCTCTTTTCCCTTTCCATACCTTCCTCGTGCTTCCCTTCTCCCTCCGCCATCCCTTCTCCCCCCATTCTTTCCTCACCTTCCCCTCTCCCCACCTATCCCTTCTTCCCTTCCCCTCTCTCTCACTCCCTTCCTCCCCTTCCTTCTCCCCATCTATCCCTTCCTCCCTTCCCCTCTCTCTCTCTCCCTTCCCTTCTCCCCACCTATCCCTTCCTCCCTTCCCCTCTCTCTCTCTCCCTTCCTCCCTTCTTCTCTTCCCCCCCCCCCCGCCTCTCTCTCTCTCTCTCTCTCTTTCGTAGCGTCTTTATGGAGGGCAGTATAATGGGATGGAACTGCAGGCCACACCCGAGGCGCTATGGGCGACGAGGGGGGAGGGGAGGGGGGGTAGATTAAAAGGGTTAAGGGGTTTGTCCCTATCCACATTTTTATCCGTTTATCACTTCTCTTTTTATTCGGTTTTCACTTTGTTTCTTTGTCTGTGTCTGACAGTCTTTGTTTTTCTCACTCTTTCAAATACGTATAGATAAATAAATATACGTATATATGATACTGAAATTAAAAGGGTAAAAAAATATGAAAATTAAAAACAAATGAGAGGCGAATATAAAGTAAAAACATAAAAGGTAGAAGTGAGGAAAAACTGAAATAGAATAAAACGACGTAAAACAAAGACAAAAAAAGATAGAGGAAGCAAAACGCACATGATAAAATTGGAGTAAACAAAATAAAATAAAATATGAGACGCAGAACTAATACAAATAAATAAATAAATAAAGATAAAGAATATGAAAGTTCCAAAGACCAAGAAAAACAAACACAGAAGATGAGGTAAAAGAGACAAAAGATTAAACAAATAAATAAATAAATAACCGACGAGAGTTCAAAAAGAAAACGGAAAGAAAACGAGTCTACCCGGCGCGTGTCTCGAGCTAGCGACGCGTGCCCCGTTCGCTCGTGACGACCCTCACTGAATTCGAATTTGAATTTAAATGCCCGCTGTGCCTGTGAATGATTTTTTAAAAATTCACTAATTAATTTATTTTGTTTACTTATTTGTTATTTATTATAATTTTTTTTTTTTTTTTTTTTTTTTTTTTGGTTTTTTTTGGAGCGCGTGGCGTGTTTTATGAATGCGTGATTTTGAGTTTGAGTTTTAGTTGCACATTGGTAGGTTTGGGGTTGGGTTGGGTGCGCGAATGGGAGAGGGAGGCACAGGGTGGAAGGAGAGTTGGAAGAGAGAGAGAATCGAGAACGGAAGAGTGTTAGGAAATGAAAAGAGAGCGGGGAAGCAGAAGTGGAGGAGAGAGGATGAGGAAAAGAAGAGAGGAGAAGGAGGAGGAAAAGGAGATGGAGTGGAGGAGAAAAAGGAGATGGAGGAGAGGAAGAGGAGAAGAAGGAGGGAGGAGAAAGAGGAGAGGAAGAAGGAAGAAAAGAAGAGGAGGAGGACAGGAGAAGAAAAGAAAAGAAGAGGAGAATTAGAAGAAAGAAAGAAGCAGAAGATGGTGAGGACAATGATGCTGAGGGAAAGGGCAGCGATGAACACACTGATTATCCACACTTCAATTGGCGAAATCTACGTGACACAACTATCAATGACGAAATTAATGAAAATGACAAAGCAAAAAAAAAAAAAAAAAAAAAAAAAAAAAAATGCTGGAGACGGTAATGACTTCATAATTTATGGCATAATGGCAACTACATTATATTGACATTGTGTGTGTTTGTGTGTATGTAAATACATGTATGTATGTCTGTGATAAAAAATGTGTTACTTTTATTACTACTTTAGTGATAATGATAATCATCATAGTCATAGTAATAATAATAATAATAGATCATTATCATCATAATGATAATCATAAGAATAAGAATAACAATAACAATAGAGATAACACCAATAATACAAAGATCAATAACAA
>NW_020870989.1:359529-364529 GCF_003789085.1 Penaeus vannamei | reverse complement strand
ACGCCAAGAACAACATAATCGCCGATACCCAATTGGCGCTACCTGCCGCCTTCCGTTGTGCTTAAAACCAGTTATTTAATAATTACGCCCGTAGCCCTTCGTTCTCATCTCCGGTCAACATTACGCGCATCAGCTGGCGATTAGTGCTCCTTATAGTCCCTCCCCGTCCCCTAATTTCACCCCGTTGCCCTTATCCCTCAGCCTAAGGGAAGTGCAGCTCGGCTCTAAATCCTGGCGTAAGTATGGAGGATGTTTGATGCCGTCCGTCCTCCTCCTCCTCCTCCTCCTTCCTCGGCCCGTCTCTGTCCCGGCCTCGCCCTGTCTCCGCGTGTCTGTCGCTTCGTCTCTTTCTCTCAACCTCGTTTTTGTTGCTTTTTGTTTAAAATGAATTTCGGTTTTACCAAAATTCCGACCAAGTCAGGGCATGTAGTTGCGGGCGACGGCCATGCCCCAAACACACCCAGAAATGCGGGGAAAGGAAGCCCTGCATTACAACGCCCAAATGATTGTTGTTATTCTCACTTTTGTTTGGCCTCCTGGTGTTTACTCGGAACAAAAACGTAATGCGGTTTCCACCCCGAGGAGCCGCCCGTCAGCCATTATGCCGCGTAAATACCAAATTATCCGCGAAACGGCGGGATGCGAGCCGCCTCACCTTGCCTTTTACGCCGACGCCGCCCCTCCCTCCCCGAGGAAAACAGACTGGCCGATCGCAATTTCAACTCATAAGTAAAAATGGAGGAATGCGTCTCGTCTCCCTCGCCGTCGACGTGAGCCATTACGAGGCCCGGCCGATTCGGGATCCTGCCTCGCAAGGACACTCCTCCCGCTGAAGGTCAGCGCGCGTTATCTCTCGAAGGACACGGTTCGACCTCCACGAGCCGGCCTCTGGTTGTGGTTGTTTGAGGTCTTCGGCGCGTGAGGGCGCTCCGGATGGAGCGTTTTCTCATTCACGGTCTGGTAATAGCAATCCTGTCCTTTATCCGATTAACTTGCCGCCGATGCAAAAAATAATAATATTCACACATCCCTAATAATCAAAAAGATTCTTCTTCCATGTACCCATCGAAGAAAGAAAAATCAACAGTGACGTAATGATTAAAAAAAAAAACAATTAAAACCACAAGTCCCCAAACAGCGACGCGCATTAATGCCCATTATTTTCCCGCCTCGAGTCCTGGCCAAAGTTCGTGTGACGAGGCGAATGCTCAGCAAGTACCCCTGGGCATTGGAGTCGCTGCTGGGGGTCTCGCCGTGACGGATGGATCGCCTGCTGACAAAGCGAACGAGGGGGGGGGGGGCGATCGAACCGTAATTAGCACTCTTTGACTCCTGTTCGTCTCCCGGCGCTTGAATGGGCCGCTGCAGTCGGAGTGGATTGGCATTTGTTTATAGGACGATTCTTTGTTCTTTCTGTTCCGAGTACATTAACGTTTTTTATTGCGTTAATCTATTCTTTCTATTCCGAGTTCCTTTATTTTTTATTGCGTTTCTCTATTTCTTTTCCGAGTTCTTTCTTTATTGCGTTTCTCTATTTCTTTTCCGAGTTCCTTTATTTTTTATTGCGTTTCTCTATTTTTCTATTCCCAGTTATTTTATTTTTTATTGCGTTTCTCTATTCTTTTTATTTCGAGTTCATTTACTTTTTTATTGCGTTTCTCTATTCTCTTTATTTCGAGTTCATTTACTTTTTTATTGCGTTTCTCTATACTCTTTATTTCGAGTTCATTTACTTTTTTATTGCGTTTCTCTATTCTTTCTATTCCCAATTAATTTATTTTTATTGCGATTCTCTATTCTTTCCATTCCGAGTTCATTTATTTTTTATCGCGTTTCTGTATTCTTTCTATTCCTAATTCATTAATATTGTTTATCGAGATTCTCTATTCGTTTTATTCCGAGTTCATTTTTTCGCGTTTCTCTATTCTTTCTATTCCCAGTACATTTATATCTTTTATCGCTATTCTCTTTTCTGTTTTGTCTCTTACTTTCTCTTACTCTATACGCTCGCTTCAGCCGCTCTCCTCCGATCACTCCCTTCATCCCGACGCCTCGAAGCACCGCTCATAAAGCCGGCTCTCAACCCTCTAACTACCACCTGTGACCTATGGCTCCCGCAACCACAAGACACGCCAGCCATCACGCCAGCTGGTCACTGACCCTGATGGGAGTCAAAGCCCTTCGAGATTCTTCCATTAAACCAACGAACGCGAGGGGCTGTGCAAGAGGGGCAGGGGTCTGGGGCCTGGGGCAGGGGGGCAGGGGGGGGGATGGCCACCTGTCCCCGGCCGGAAAGGGACACCTCGACACGTCCCCGCGAGCTCTTGGTCTTCAGCCTGCTCCTCCGCCTGCCTGACCCAGCCTTCTTGGACCGTGAGATGGCACAAAAGTCGAAGGCCATTGGAGGAGGAAGGGGACAACGTATTCGAAGAGAAAGAGAAAAAAAAATGGAGAGAAATCTACAATAACTTTCCTGTGAAATCGAATCACATACAAGTACGTCCGCAAAAATAGTATATGGAGACTCCACCATGAAAGAAAATCCAAAGAATTATATTCCTTTCCCCCTCCTTCTTCCAGACCCGATTTCCTCAACAAAAATCCAAGGCCTATGGCACGAAGCGACGACATCAAAAGCTCATAACGCGCGGAGAATAAAGAGCCAATTAAGAGCAGGGGCGTGGCGTCGTCGTGCAGCGAGAGCACCAGGACGCAGCGAAGAGCCGTCGGAGGCCCGTTGGCGTTGGAGGCTGCGAGCAGACCGGGTGTCAGTGACCAAGGCCATGCTTCACCCGCGGATATTTTTCTCAAAGCGTGGTGTCTCGTGGTTGTCCGGTGGCCGAAAGCCCCGATATTTACGACGCGTGCCGATGCCCTCTCTTGGGTGGTTGGCCATGCACGCCCCTCCCTCCTCCCTCCCCCCTTCTCTCTCTCGGCCTCTTTCGCAACCTCTTGATGACCACTTCTCTCTAACTGACTGCCTCTCATTATCTCTCTCTACCTTAATTTATTTTAAATAACGCATTTCTCGAAATCTCTTCGTGTGCCCCCCCCTCTCTCTCTCTCTCTCTCTCTCTCTCTCTCTCTCTCTCTCTCTCTCTCTCTCTCTCTCTCTCTCTCTCTCTCTCTCTCTCTCTCTCTCTCTCTCTCTCTCTCTCTCTCACACAACCTCGGGCACGAATGTCAAAAGTCGCATCTCCTCGGCCAAGCGCCATGATCCATGAGGGCGGCGCTCCCTCTCGCGGCGACTTAGGCCGAAAGGGAGCTCGCAGAGGGAGGTCTTCGCGATTTATCTGGGCGCGGGCTGGACTCAAGGTCACGAGGGCATCAGCTCGGGTTTTAAAGAGGCCCATGGTGTAACAACCAATTACGTCATGGTTGGCTAATGTGCTCATTTTTTTCACACTCTTTTCCAATGGATGTGTGAAGATTAATACAGGCGTAAATTAGATCTTACTGGCGTAAAAAAGGAGAAAAAATCGTAATGTGTGTAACTGGTCTACAGTAGCAGTTAGACTAATTCATTATGGAAAAAAGAGTCGATAATCACCTATGGCACTAAGAAGATGAATGATATATACATGAACCGTATTCATGTCAAACGTAGAAAAGGTATGAATGAGAATGAATAAGAGAGGTATTCACCCGGCTTCGAATATATGTATTTCTGACGGAAATATATTCGAAACCGGTTAAATACACCTGTATTGTTATTCATTCCCATCCATACCTTTTCCACGCCATATAAACATCTTCAAGATACAAGAAAATACCTTGAAAATATCGACACCCAAGTATATTTCACATTCCTTCAGTGTAGAAGTCCTTGATTCCTCATAATAAGACAAATACTATCCTTCGCCTCTATGTTGATGACAAATTATCAGCTGATTAGAGTCTATAGGCAATTGGCCCAAGATGTCCTTCATCTCCCGAGCTATGGTCACTGATCCTTATCTCGGAAGACAGATGACAAGGAGCATCTGGGCCGATCTGTGTGCGTGGGATTATATGCCTTCGCGCGATGGACTATTTCGCTCTCTTTTTATATTGGGATTCGATCAGGGCGTCATGTCAGATAATGTGTCCGATTCGGTGAGATGTATGAGGGATCTACCAAGAGCCGCAATGAATTATGAGGAATTGAGAAAAAAAAAATATTACGTAAGAATGTCCCAAGAGCCGCAGTGAACTACAAATAAGTTAAAAATGAAAATACGAAAAAAACACGAAAAATATAATAATAAAATAAAAAATACGAAAATAAAAAAAGAAAAAAAAAGAAAGGGGGCAACAACAAAGATTATAAAACAACCATAACCCATTAAAATCAAAGTCTAACAATCCAACAACGAGAAAGGTCAAGTATAAAAATACACGAAATACTCTTACTCTCAGCGGCATCCGAGAAGATACTCGAAGAAGGAGAAAACGAAAACTTTCCTCCTTTCTCTTTAAAGACGAAAATAAAACACTTTCGACGCAGGGGGACCTTAACCTCCAGGGCGACGGTGGGGGTGGGGGGGGGGGTGGAGGGCCAGTGGAGCGAAGGAGATACATAGAAGGTGAAGGGAAAATGGAGAAAAAAGAAGGGTAGGAAGGCAATGGTGAAGTATGTGGAGGACGTGAAGATGGAGATAAAAAGGAAAAGGTGGGAGGAGAGGAAGGAAAACAACAAAAAGGACGAAGAAAATTCATTTCTACGAAGAGAAGCAGGAATAGGAAGGAAGGCAACACGAAGCAGAGGGGAGGGAGGGAGGAGGAAGGAAGAGTAGGAAGAAGAGGGGGCGCAGGGGGAGGAGCTAAGGACGCCCTAGGTGAGCCACCTGAGGGCAAGTGAGACTGAGGACCTTGGTTATTGCCCTCCAGACCATCGGCCACTCACCCTGCCCTCCGAAGGTCCTCAACCCTTGGGAAGCCTATATATACACGCACACATCCTAAGCATATGGAAGGAGGATGGAGGAAAAGGAAAAGGGGGAGGAGGAGGAGGAAGGGGA
>NW_020870989.1:347802-359429 GCF_003789085.1 Penaeus vannamei | reverse complement strand
CCCCCCCCCCCCCCAAAAAAAAAAAGAACCAAAATCCCACCAATTCCCAAAACCTCTTCTAAAAACAACGAAGGGGGAAAAGGGGGAAGGGGCGAGGTCCCTGTACTTAATTACCTATTCCGCAAAACATTCGCTTCACATTCCTTTTTACTGAGTGATTCGTTACAAAACAACCTTTCACACCGAGGCATTTTAAAGTTTCTATACAAAAATCTAATAACTTTTCTGTCATTATATCTAAAATCATTCTGTGAAAAATAAAAGCGCAGAAAATTAACAATATAATCTATTCCATGCAAATTAATATGGTACATGATAAAGATCGCATAGGCACCGCATGTTAAACTATCAATGCTTTGCAAATGTCTACCAATGTCAAGGAAGCTCTTATCATAATACTGGTCGATAAATCTTTGCAACCAAGGAGAATAAATATGAGGCTTGATTCCGTAGGAATCAAAGTAGGCAATGCAATATTTCCCAACAACTAATACATAATGACCCATTAATGTTGGTCTGTGCCGAGAGGTAAGTATGTTAACCACAAAAAATTCATTATATGTTGTACGATCTTTTCTAATGGGCAGTTGATCGGCCAAGAAACACGCAACACATATCCAGAGAAACTGTCTACAAACGTCTGCAACCTCACCACAATTCATTATGCGCGAATATCTGTAACTACCCTTCGATCACTATCAACATACATCACACCCTGTGTATCGCCTACCAAAAATAAAACAATGTTCGAGTCGTGAGGTTGTGACAATTCAACGGCAATCCTAAGGCTTCCAGAGTTTTCAATAGCAATTGCGTCTTGTAGCTTTTCTGGTTGCAAATCCAAAACTGCTACCATTTTTCCATTCACAAATCCATCTCTGTCGAGTGAATGTTCTTTTTCCAACCCCAACGCATTCAGCGAGTGATAATACAAATCTGAGCAACGACTCGGAAAACTCGTACTTATATTGTACACAGAGTTGTTATTAACAATAACCGAAAGCTTGCTCAAATGATTATGACCAAAGTGCAATGGATTTTCGCTGTAATTTCCTGCATATGCTTTCATGTCCACCATAAAAAGAGCTAACTTTTCGGAATCGTTGATCCCCAGGGCATATCAATGCTCAGCTGGGTTTGGTTACTTGCCATGATAAGTTTTGTATAGCGTTTTATTGAATATATAGCTAAGAGGACTACGAAGCAAAGATTTGTTAAGAGCCTCCCTTGCTGAATCCCGGGGTTTTAGTGTGGTTAAATGCAATTTACAAGTTTCTATCTCCACCTTAGGATTCGAACTACTCGCTTCCGGTTCGGCGTTAATAACAAACTTGTCAGAGGCAAATTCCAGTCGTATTCTCATAGACACATTGTCTAAAAGATACATATCCATTGATGCTATATCTAACAATAACGGAGCCATAAAATGAAATCCGTGAGTCTTAACCTCGCTCATAGCAGATTTCTCTTGCGTGCTAGCATTCGTAAATATTTCTTTATTGTAGGTCCTCGGTATGCTAGAACTCATAATAATACATATTTCTTCCTAAAGTTTTTTTCAGCGAAGGAGACATACCCGTTTCTAAGCGAACATAGGACGAAAAGTTATACAGAGGATTTTGTTCTACTTGTTGACCGTTAAAATAAACCGATACAGATTTAATTAGCGAGTGCATAGCAGAGTTGCACAACACAGCATGATCAGCTTCACCCAGCGAGGTGCCATCTCCTTTCTTCAGATTACCCTTAATCTCCAGAACCAATCTTGACAGGTCAATATAACAATTCTGCCGGCAGGCCATCTAAATTCTGCATAATTATCTGTAACAGACCCATTTATCCCTGCATTAAAAGGCAGGACGTCGACTTCACATCTGTCTTCAATCCCTGATTCAACCATACGTAGCCTATTCGACCTGGGAAACATATCGCTTACCCCGGCCACATAAGACGACAATGGCGTCTTGTACTGATTCATGATTGATAATATGAATAACAATAACAATAATAATATCACAATCTGTATCTCTATATTATTATGCGCACAGCGCAAGGCGAGACCGTAACTGACTAAGCCAAAGAAAAAACATCTTTTTTATAGGCTGAACAACTTGGTCGATCGTTAATCTTTTCACTCTTTTTCGTTTTCTACGCACCCCTCCTCCTCCCCCTCTCATTGCTCTCGCGCCAATGTGTTTGACAGCCTCCACTCCTCTCTTTTTCATAGAAGACCTCAAGTTAGTATTCTGTCTCATATCATCAATAACACCAGATCCAAAATCGAGTAATGCGTTTAACAAGCTTAGAAACAAATGGAATTAATCTCTTGCCAATATTTCCGAGAAAAGATAATAATCCGGCGCCTCTTCTGTAATGGTCATAAGACTTATATACGCTAATGTCCCCACGCCCCCTCCTCGAAACTGTTTAATCTGCGATTCCGGTTGTTCAAATATTACCATGAATTCCTCGGTGGTGGGGGGGACAAAGGGTCTTACATACATGGCGGAAATCAAAATGGTGTCTATCTTCGATATGCATAAAGCAAACACACCAGGACGACGTTCTAATGTAAAATAAGCAAAGATATGCATGTGCTGTCTTTATATACGGGCAGCCTTTACCGAGATCTTATGTGCAATATAAGCGTAATAGAACGTCCTTCCTCGAAAACTATTGGATAACCATTCTGATCTGTATGCGCACCCCACAGAATTTAATGTCTTATTTAAGAGCTGTTTATAAAGCGTGGGTGTATACCCCTTTGTACTCGAACCTTGCAAAGCAAATGCGTCTAAGATGTTTACCTGCTGTCCTGCAAATCGACAAGGAACAACAATGTCTGAATACACATAAATAAAGTCCACACCGCCATCGTTTCTCGGAGGCCTCATACTTACATTCTGATTATATAATAACCATTTATAATCAACAGACACTGTGCGAGGTACATAATAGCGATATATTTTTTTTTCGCTAAACCCTAATATGTGCGCCAGACGAGGCGAGAAGCGAACAGCCATATCGGGATGACAGCGTGCTTCCCTCCCATCGCCAACCGCGTGAACGATAATTTCTACGCGAACGCGCTCTGTTTCCCAGTCATAGATAAGAAGTCTCCCCTGTGGCATATATTTTTGAATTGCATCCACGCCTAATATCGGCGCAATTTGTTCCGTTATATCTTTATTAATCATATCTATCATAATTTTTGGTTCTCTCGCATGACCTAGCATGCTAAATTTCGGGACGTACTTAAACATGTCAATCATAATTGGGTGAGCACTGTTATCACAAACACTAATAAACTGAATACTAAAATCATTATCATTTGCTATGATGCTGTAGTAATTTTTGGGATGCAAAAAATTAACCAGCGCCACCTCATAATCCATGGAAGGATCCAACATTAGCGGCGAAATGACGTTTTCAAACGCATAAGAAGTGTTGTGCGGGAAAACATCTTTCGATGCAGTACTGGTAATGTATATGTACTGATTGTCAGTCTCCATGGTGGAAGTTGATGACAGACTGAGAGTTGCATCAATAATTTCACCCTTTATAACAAAGATGTAAAGGATAATAAGACTTAAGGAGTAATTCATAACCTTATTTTATTAAAGATATCATATATATATATAAATCAAACAAGTACAAATGCTACTGGAGAACATGAGATATTAATGATCATTTTCCAGCTGCCTCGGTAGCTTCGATGTCCGCCGCTGTTCGCAGGTAATTTCACCGTCCTCCGCATCATCTTCATTATACCTGGGTCGTTTGTTTCTAATGTTCGGCTCAGGCAAAAGGAGAGGACTCGCGCACAGCAGCGAAACAGATATCTTCAAAGGCATACACCGCGCTGCAAAGTCTTGTAAAAGCTCAATGTATGCATGGCTCCAACTGCCTCCTTCCACTTCAACTGGAAATAAGATCTCCCAATATTCAACTCTTGAAGCTGATTAAACAATGAATCGAGACATTCACCCAAATTTCTTAGTCGGTTTTCCGATCCGTCACACGCCAATCCATCAACATAATGTCTATCCATACTCGACTTTAATTGTTTCATGGCAATTTCATTATTTTCCAGGGCTCTCCCGGGACCAAAGTGGGCAACGAGATAGATAATTACAGGCCCATCTCCCTGTTTCACACTAACGACCCCGGTAGCACATCTGTCAGCTACAATAGCCCTTGAGGTAGAAAATAACCGCCTTTTTGATCTGTAGTAATCAGCATATGCATATTCTTTTTCCAATATGCCCGATGTAGCGTAAGCAGTCTTTCCACATGCATTAGCAATGACGCATACGGCGGTGTCTTTACACAGCTCATGCTGGAGAATACCTCCTTTTCTAATCAACAGGGGGTATAGATAATTCGGGAGATAATCCTCGCGAGGTGACCTCGCACTGACAGAGGGGGCTTCCATTAGCGGTCGTTCTTCTTCCTCCATCTCTTCATTAATCATCTCTCTGTAGCGCCTGACAAATTGAGGAACGGCAACAACAGTAGCAGGGCGCTGACGTGGAGACACTTCCTCGGCCATCTTCTTGCACAATCGAGGCAGTAGTATAACTCATCACCGCTCGTATCCTCGCTTTATACCCATAGTGTCCTGTCGTTTACTCGCTCATGCATGCCAGCACCCCGCCCACTTAATGCGTTACAATCATCTGCGCAGCTTTGTACACAATCGATAGCCCATTTCAAAGGCAATAGACTGTTGATTGTATAAACTGGCGAGTCTGCGATATTTTGAAATCGTGCGTAATGCTTCTTCCTGCGGGGCATGCTTTAAATTTTCTACAGCATCATCAACTTCTTGCTGGTAGACTTGTTCAGAGTGGTTTGCAAGAAAGGCTCGGTATGTCTCCCACAATGACACAACAATATCGTGTTTGTACTGAGCTCGATAAAATTTTATCACCTCTCTTCGAAGCTCACTACCTAGAACTTTGAATGATACATTTTCTTCATCGTCGCTGCTGGTGTTGCTGTTGTTGGACGCACTGCTTGTGCTCGCGCGCGAGGACGCGTTGCTGAAGAGTTCTCCGTTCTCACTCATGTTTATGTTGTTATTGCGTCTTACATACACACGCTTCTGATTATAGAATCGCCGGTTTTATCCTCTCTCGAGGCCGTTAATAGGGGTTCCAACGCATCTTACTCTGTGCAGACATAAGGGCGGACATTGGCTTAACTTTTACATTCCCACCTGCCTATGAACACCTGTGAGATACCGCCTAGCTGCCGGACTGCGCATATAATCATATGGTAATGGCGCAAAGTTATGTAATATTTTCAAAAGTTCCTTTTCTTTTACAGAAAACGAGTGCGATGATGAGGATGCAAAATACTTGATAACATCGAGTATATTTAACCTGTTATAGGAGATTGTATCTGACCTAATTCGTCCCACCGAATTAAAGACTGCTTACGGTAAAATTCCAAGAGAGATTTTGCATAATCTTGCTGATTTGTTTTGAAGAAAATTCCTACCCAAGTGTTCTAATGAGGGATTTATCGGTGTATTCTGATTGTTGCCAGGGATTGCTTTTTCAAGCCTTTGCAGAGCTGCAGAGGGAAGGGGTACTGTCATTGCCTCATTAGCGGCGGAACGCCTGCATTTTCTCACATTCTTTTTGTTTATTTTCTTGCGAAAAGTAGAGCGCGGGATAATGAGCGAGCGCACGAGCCCGCCCCCGCGTCTATTTCCCGCGCAGACATCGCGACAACGCGTGCGCTCGCACCCGCCGCGCCCGCCGCGTCCGCCTCGCTCGCTGCACCCGCCGCCGCTATGACAGCTGTCGTTCGCGTGCCCCCATTTATTGCGGTATTTTTAGCTGCCATGGCGATATCCGAGGCGATTCTAATATGTTCTTGTTGACACCATCATTAATCTTGTTAGTATCATTACCGTCGAGAGGTCAGAGACCAGGTGGGTCAGATGTCGGTCGACCGTGGACTTTGGAACAAGACAATACTCTTTCATATTTCTAATCAAATTAAAGATGTAAATGCATTTACAGCAAGCGGGAGTAGAATGGATAAAATATTTCCCCCGGTGCGAGATGAGAGAATTTTTTTCTTCTTTTAAGAGACGTTTTCTTCAGAGACACTTCCTTGATAGCTTGCCGATATCGTTTCAATTTCTTAATAATACTTTTTTCCGTGGTTAAGTTTTCCTTAAGAAATTTGAAAAAACTTCGGCAATGCAATTGATCTGCTGTTTATCCAGCTGTAATATAAAGCCGGAACGTCGTTTTGGCTTTAGTGAACAGATAAACGATAGCACATCAACAAATCGAGGTGTGAGGGGCTGCCTTGTCATGGTGCAGGCTGCATGTCATCAATCGTAATGTATGAATTGAATTTGTCGGGATATCCAATCCAGCGAACAAGATATTCTCTCTGCTTTTTATTTCTGTTCCACCTCGATGACAGGATCTTGTACGGGTAAACACTTGGCAGTGATGTCGGGACGAGCTCCTCTCGATAAAACAAACCTTGGACTTCTTCGCCGCTTAAATCTTCCAGATAATACCCGACTATGTTCTGACGATTGTCAATCTGTCGAATTTTAAATATCTCCTCCGTATTTTGTATTTCATATCCTTGCGAAATGCGTCGGTACGAGAGCGCGCTGCGATGCGCACAGTGTCCCCAACCTTTATATTCTGATTGCTAGCATGCGATCGGTCCTTTTTTATATGCACATTCAATGAACGAGCATACATTTGTCGAAAGAGACGTTGACACTGCGCCCGCGTGTAATGGCGGTGCACGTCCAGTGGCGCGGCGCCTTTCAAACCCGCGTGCGCGCGCTCATTATAGGCTAAAACAATATCCGGGAGAACGTCGATATACCTCAGCGTATCTTTTAAGGTTAAATATTTATATATGCGTTCCTTGAGGGTTCTGATGTGTCTCTCTGCAATGCTAGCCTTTATTTCCTTCGAATGCGTGGTAACCACTGCATCTTATGTTCGCGCAGTAAGCCGTTCACTGTATTATTTACAAACTCTCGCCCTGCATCGGTGAAGAGGTGTTAAACCTTTAGCATCCTCAGTATTTAACACCGATTTTAGTGCGCTCGCAACCTCCGTCTTGTTTTTACTCTTTAAGGGTCTTACTTGCATATAACGACTAAACACATCTACACACACGAGCAAAATTGGTTTTATCGTTTTGTCTTGATAAGTTTCGCATGTCTGCCAGATCACACGTTAAGATTTTGCGAGGTCCTATAGCCATTGTTTGGCGACGCGGGAATTTTTTGCGAGTATGTCTGTGAAGAGTATACACACGCTGTGATGACAAAGCATTTTTCACATCCGATTGTGTAATATTATCCTTTCCTAATTGCGTGCGAGCGGCGTCTAACAGCGCTTGTATTCCACCTAAGCTGTGGGGCTTTGTATAGTCTTCATACAAGTCCTTTAGAACTTGCATGGTTCTGTCGGTGATCACCATTGGTAGACAAGCTGATGTGGAAAATATTCACAGAGGATATTACTGCGAAACTGCAGTTTATCTGGAGTTTCACAACCGAGGTCTATGAGTAAATAACCGCGAGATTTCGAGAGAACCTTTTTATATAACTCCAAAAACCGCTTGGCTTCACTCTTGCCATATAACTGCCTACCGAGGCATTCTAACTGTCCGAGATCTCTCTGTTTTAGCAAAATAAAATGAGAGGTATTTAGTGAAATGTTGCGGCTGTGCTTCCCTTTCATAAATACATTTTGAACGAGGAGTACAACAGATATGTTTTCGTGTCGTCCCTTTGTAAAGATATTACTTACAATGTCATTATTAGCCGCTTCTATAAAGCAATCATCCAGTATATATAATATGCGGTCATTCGGTTTTGTCTTATGATTGATGGGATCTATAATGTCTTTGTTAACAATAAGTTTGTCAGATAAAGAGGTTTCCTTTTCTAGCGGATGAGATTCACTCCCGCATACAATTATACAATCAAACTGTTTCTGATAGTGCACAACAATTTTTGTGGCGAGATGCGTCTTTCCCGAATTAGTGACTCCTGCAATTATTATTCTTGCGGGGTGAGCAAAGAGATCCAGCAAGTTCTCCTTAAAACAGGAGTATGGAGTACTGTGCGACATGTTGAAGGACACAAATAAAAATGACACTTAAATTTTAGACATCGCCTATTTTATTGACTACAATATACAGAAAATATTATGTACATGTGTTAAGTATAGCCATTTTAAATAAAGTCATCATCACTATTTTCCTCTGCTTCCTCGATGAAGGGGTTCCCAGTTTGTGTTTTTCTGCGCTTTCGCGGTCTTGGGTTGCCAGATCGTTGCCTCCTGATGTTATTATTATAGTTGTTGTGTACAACAGACGGAAAGTGAAGGTGGCGGAGATACTCTCGTTTTCTCCATAGATGGCTTAATCTTTCCTCTCCTGTTGTTGTTTTGTTGTTGTTACCATGGTCTCGGTCTCCTCCTCCTCCCCTCCTCCTCCCTCCCCCCTCCTCCTTCTCGCTCTCGCTCGCGCCGGTTGCCACATCGCGCACGAATTCTCCCTCGTTTCCTCCTCCCCCTCTTCGCTCTCTGCCCGCCTCGGAAAGGTGTTTAATGTCTGGATGACCATATGCTAGCGATTTATAGGCATTTACATACCAACGTTTATCATCGTATAATGACAGCCCGCGCTTTTTCATTTGCGTGGTCATCATTTGACCTCCAACGTTGGTAATGCTCACCTGTTTAAAGAAATGCACTTCTTTTTCATGAAGAATGCGACGGAAATTGTCGTGTTTTAGCCTCCTCTTCTCAGCCCGACAAATTCCCTTTGCACCCGCGGATGTTTGATCGCTATTTAGGAGCAAGGAATAAGTCTTGGGCTTTAGGCAAATTGCCTCTTTTATCGGAATCTCCCCTGTTTCAGATTTTAATAATCCAAGTTTGCCCTTGACAGACTGGTTGTATAATGGATGGTCATGGCTAAAATTAGAAGTGTCTATCCACTCTTTCAAAGGAGATAAGGACAATTCTTTATAAATGTCATCTGTCTCCACAGAGAGGATATAGCTGTCGGTGTCGGAGTAACAGAGCTGCACACGATCTCCGTAATGAGTCTTTAAAACTTTATAATAAAAGTTATACAATTTCAATTTAGCCAGCTCCAAGATGGTAAATCCAACATACTGCGGATAAGCCATACTAACAGTTTTTGCCCTTGAAATGGTTATCACTCTGTTTGGAGCTAAGGGGATGAATCTTTTGAAGAATGGGCTTCGAATCTTTTTGAGAAAAGAAGAAGCATTGCACACCATACTAGCACGTTCTAGTCTTTTTAGAGGGTTCATTAAACACCGCCCAAAGACACTGTTTGAAAGCGTCTTGAAGCACAACTGTTGTGCTTTATCGGTGGCTTCCCTGCGCGCCTTAATATTTTCGTGAATAAAAGGCGATAAAAATTCACGTTGGGAGAATTCGTACACATCGCTTACTCGCTCCACCTCCACCCCCAAGTCAATTAAAAGCTGCAAATGTTTCAGTAAAATGAGGTGGTCCTTCTGCGGAAGATGTGAAGCCACAAGCTTTTGGTTTTTGCGTGGTAAACGCCTGTTCTGCGATGCTAGAAGTTGTTTGTTATAAGGGGAAATGTCCTGATTTCTTATGTTCATGTGATGAATGAGGAGGGGCAAGTCGTCTGTCTTCCTCGCAACTTCGGGTGGAACTCTGATCAGCCACTACCCAGTGCCCAACATCACCGCTTTCGTCGTGGTTGGTTAACCCCGATGCAATGAACTCGGACTTTTCACGGGGCGGTAATTTCCGGATATTGCCGTATGGTATTTCTCAGACATTACCGTGGCATACAAGCTGTTGAAATCAAGGTAAGTATGTAGGTGCTACTTTCCTTTTGTGGGTCATGGTGCGGATTAACAAGGGAGTTCTTTGCTACCGTGAGAGGGCGAACACATGTTGTCAGTCCCCCTCTCACAGATTGCTCAATTTTGCGGGCTAATTCTGGATCGGATATAAGCTCAAGGTTTGTTTTTGTCATTTTTAGGAATGCATCGTATGCATATCCGGGAAGACTGACATAGTTAACTATATCCAGATCGTACTTTTCAGCAAGCATAGACCTCCACTCTGTAATCACATCGGCTAGCAAACCCACATCAGTCCTCAGGTAGCACTCTAAATAATCACCTAAAGTACGACACCCGGCTGCATTCCAGACTTTTAGTGCATGAGCATACTCCTCCTCCGTAACCGTCTCACCTGTGAGGGAGCTATAAAACTTTTCAATAGGGGGGAGGCTGGTCTCTTCGAGCTTTTTCAGGTCATCCAAGTACTCATACGGAAAAATACCCTTTCCCGTTAGAAGCAGCGACTGAGCTTCGTCTGGCAAATGACGTAAGATATGCTTGGAATACCTGAGTGAGCGGCTGCTTTCAATATGAGTTTTGGCGAGAGAGCTTAGGCTTGCGTTCATAAAAGCTAAGCTATCGAGGAATTTCAGGTTGTTTAGTTCCACAGAGTGATATCGAAGCCCTTGCTTCGTAAGAATTTTGATTTTTGTGTTAACTTGCATTTCTTTCAGAATGAGCCCGAGGTCGTAAGAGTGATTATGAGCCAGACAGGGGATAGCTGTGCGATGATTTTTCATCTGGAGGTTACAGCGAGCGCAATAAGCACCAATGTAGTTCATCCGATCTTTAGTATGGTCGTGGTGTCTGTGCTTTTGTTGATGTGTGGGAAATTTTTGGTTGCACATTTCGCACATTTCGGCCTTCTTAAAAGCTTCTTCATCTTCGTTGGACATGTGGAGAGGATGATAAGGCATGTTTTTTACAATGTCCGCCCATTTGTTAGACAGATTCTCAACAAAGTGCGTGGCAGCGTCGGCACCCTGATATAGAAAACTATCTACTACTTCACCTTGTCTGTCTATTATGATATAGCTGTAGGCACAGGCTTTGTGCTGTGCTATACATCTCTCCCCTCCACCAGTCTTGTCCATGAAGGCTTCAAAGTCGTAGATACACATGTGTGATGGTGCAAATGCTTTCCCATAATTCACGAAGGCGAGTTTACTCCCCTGCAACGGGTAAGTGATCTTTGTTGGCATCTCACACCTGACATGTGAGATTCGGCTGATCTCTGATCGGGAAACGAAGAGAAACATGTGCGACAAAAGTGCTTGTGAACGTTCCTGCCTCTCATGGTAAATACGTCCATGTACTTATTAAAGTCTGTTATTAGACAGGCGTGCTCATTTTTAAGAAGAAGTAGGTGAAGACGCAGTCGCTCCTTGATGTCTTCTCTTCCTTTTCTCACCTGTAATATGGCATATTTTTCGTGAAATATGTTCGTTTTTTCAAGGGTATAGACAAATAGAGAGACTATTGTCTCTCTCTAATTCTCCAATGTTTCCCAGCTGGTGGGGAGTTTTTCCGCGTCATGTTTAATAAGGCGCGCACATTTAGCCGGAGTGTTGACTGCTCTGTGTAGATTATTTTTTGAGCGTCCAGCTGCTAGCCATTTTCCGGCCGCGGGATCGTATGACACAGTCTGTGTTACCTGTTGGGTTGAAGATATAATGACCCCCTCGAACATCTTCAGGATATGCCA
>NW_020870989.1:315302-320302 GCF_003789085.1 Penaeus vannamei | reverse complement strand
TGCGTTACTGCAGCCCCTCCATATGTTAGCGGAGAATGGTCGGCATGATTCGAGCTTACATCCACAGCCGAGCAACGACATCTATGATTAGAAGAGAAGTTCCATTCTGGCACAGAGCTAGGCCACCGCTTGAGGCATTACGGCCCTTTCTCTGTTAAAAAGAATAGCCTGGTATTTTGCGGTTTCCCGTATGTATTGTTAGTAGGTCTAAAGATTTTGTTGTGCTTCACTAGTGGGCCAAGGTACCGCTGATGATTTCGATGAGAGGGAGAGTGTTTTTCCGCCTGTTGACGGTCAAACTATTCCTCCCAAGGTCAGGCCTTCTTGCTCTCTTAGCTTTTTTCTGATACCCATCAACCTTTTTTCTCTTTGTGTCGATAGTCGCGATCAGTTCGTTCTTGGAGAGATAGGCAACGGGCTCTGTGCCATTTGCCGTCTTTAATGCCCAGGCCCTTATGGCACAAGTTTTGGCAACTACTCCCAGTGCACTTTTTGTGATTATTTGCCTCGGGTTTTGTTCGCTTGCCCCACCCACAGACGACCATAATATGGACTCGTAACTCGGGAGATTTGGTTTTCGGTCTGCCCGTGTTGTCCAGCAGAAGGAGTAATGACGAGGCAGGAAGGTTAAGACCAGACTCAGACCAGCAAATTCTCGGTGTGCGCCCATGAGTCGTGGGCGTGAGCGGGCGACAGGCGTTGGATGGTATGAGTGGGTGACGACTGTCAATGGTCTATCATAAGCCTAATAGCCGATATCACTTGCAAGTTTATGTATGCATTTATTACCCTTTTATGCAAACAATATTGTGATTACTTTGACGACGAAGACGTAATAATGATAATGTTAGTAATAATGATAATGATAGTAATAATAATGATAATAATAATTATTATTATGATAATAATGATGATAATTGTAATGATAAAATAAATAACAATAATAATAGTGGTAATGATAATAATGATAATGGGAATGTGAAAGAGAAAAAAATACAATGATGTTGCGACAATGAAGAAGGAAAAGAAAGAAGGAGAAATGGACGAAAATTAAGAATGAAAATAAGAAAGAAAGAAGAACAGGGACAATAACAAGAACAAAACGACTTTGAAAAGGAAGGAGAACAAAGAAAACATGAAGGAAAGGAAGATGATGCTGATGATACTTGTGAAGAAGATGATGCTAATGATGATAATGAAGCAGATGCTGATGATAGAGAGGAAGAGGAAAAAGGAAAGGAACTATAAAAGAGGAAGATGACAGTGACAGCGAAGAAAGAAATGAAGAAAAAAAAGAAAAAAGAAAAGGAAGAATAAGACGAAGTGCAGGTGGAAGAAGATGATGAAGGGAAAGAAGAAAAAGATAAACTACAAATAGCAGAAGAAGTAGAAGAAAAACAACAAAACGAAGAGAAAAAGAGACAAGGACGAAGACGAAATAGAAGAAAATGATGATGAAGATGATAGACAAAGAACTAGAAGATGTAGAGACGAAGAAAGGAGAAGGAGAAGAAAAGAAACAGAGATCATAAGGAAGAAGACGAAGTTGAAGAAAAAGAAAAAGGAAAACAAAACAAGATGTCGAAGTCGAAGAAGAGGAGGAGGAAGAAGAAGATAGATTTGATGAATAAGAAAAAAACAAGAAAAAGAAAGATCAAATGGAAGAAATGGGAGAAGCGGAAAACGAAGAAAAAAATGGTCTAGGAAGAAAATGAGGAGGGGGAAGATAAAAAGACAAAGAAGATGGTAAGGAAGAAGAAACAGGAAGAAGAAATAAAAAGACGGAGAATAGAAAACGAAGAAATGTAAAAAGACGAAGAAATCGAAATACAAGTGAAGAAGGATAAAGAACTAGAACTAGAAGATGATAAAGAAAGGGGAAGGCCAAAGAAAAGGAAACGGAGAAAAGAGACGAAGAAGAAAAGGGGAAAACAAAACGAAGATAATTACAAGAAAATGATGAATGTGATAAAGAGGAAGTAAAAAGAAGGAAACGAAGAAGAAGAAGAAAAAAAAGTGCAAGAGGAAAAAGAAAAAGAAGAAAAAAAAGAGAAAAAAAAGAAGACAAAAGAAAAAAAAGTAAGAAGAACAGGAGAAGAAGAACGAAGAAAAAAGAAGGAAAAGAAGAGGAAGAAGAAAGAAAAAAACAAGGAAAAAGAAGGAAGCCAAGAAAAGAAAGCAGAAAAAAGAGGAAAGAAAGAGAGGAAGAAGAAGGAGAGGAAGACACAGAAGACAAGGAGACTAAGACGCTCACTTCCCCTGGCTCGCTGCTGTCCTTGGGCCTGGGGGGGGGGGGTAAGGATACTGATAATAACGATAACAAAAGTAAGAGTAATGCTAACAACAACAGTGGTGAAGATAATTATGATGATAACAATATCGATAACAATAATGATGATAATACTATTACTACTATTACTGTTACCAATAATATTAGTAATAAGGATAATGATGATGATGATAATGACAATGAAAAAATAATGGTAAAAGTAAAATCAATAATAATAATTATCACTATTAACATTATTATAATACATGTTGCAATCAGTATTTTTCTCATTATCATTATCATTATTATTATAATCATTGATATCATTACGGTTGTTATTACTGTTTTCATTGTTGGTATTATTACCATTATTATCAGCACTGTTATTATTATTATCAATATTATTATTAGCATCATTATTATCGTCGATGTCATTGTTATGGCTATTATCATTATCATTGTCGTTAGTATCATCACAAAAAGTATCAATATAATCATATACATTTTAGATATATAGCAATAATGATTTCGATAGACATAAATAGCCACGTGCGCTTGACCATGCATATTATATATATTCCACTATAAAGATGTTAATGTATTGATGCAATCGTGTATTAAGTTTCTCTCTGAAATGAAGTCCTAAAAAAGTAAGAATACAGATCACCCGAATGCTCGCTCTGCCAAGCGCCAGAGTATGGACCCCCAAATCTCTTATTAGTAATGCGGAAGCGCGCTTTTGTTGAGTCAAAGGCGATCGAAATCCCTCTCTTGTCTACGGGATGAAGGTGTGATATGTAGGTGGAGGGTTATACTTTGGGCTGGTAGGTCGCACCAGGGCGACTGGCACATGTGTAAGCAGAAAAGCACTAAACCGCAAGCAAACGGGTAAGCACGATGAGAATATAATGACTCCAACTGTACCTGTGGTGGTGGCATTGCTCATGGCTTTGCGTTCGCAAGGTCCGGGTTCGCGCCCCGTCTGTCCCACTCAGTCGATCCAGGTGTGAGTGAATACAGGTCTGCTGACATCAACATGCTTGGGTCAAAGTCGGGGCGGAGAAGACCTGGTCACTCTACCCGCATCACCCATACCCAAGTATGGGCACTGGGCCATTTTTTTTTAATGATAATCAGAATAATGACAACAACAATGATAATGATAATATTAATAACAGGCCAACCCTTATCATGATACTACGTCAAGTACTGATTTGCCAGTTGCTGGTGTGAAAGGAACTAGACGGAAATAGTGAAAGCAGCCCGCCAGGCAGGTGTCCCGTGGGAGAGCAGCGTGCGCCCAACCGTTACCTCGTGACTGAGAGATGAAACGGAATAAAACGAGTATTAGCGCTGCTGAGTTGCTACCTCAGTCACCCAATCGACGAAGGCAAAAAGCGGTAAGGGGATACAAGCCAAGAATTGCTCCGGAATGAAAAAGGAATACTAAGATGGAACGAGCAAAGGTTTTGTGATCGAGCACAGGCAGTCATGAAGAACGAAAGGTTGGCATCTGCAGAACTTGAGGAAAGTGTTAGAGGAGGGCTTACGGGAGGATGAACTGGTAGAAAGAATAGGATTTCTGGTTTTTGGATAAAGAAGTTTACAAAACCACATGATAAGATTGCTTGTAAAATAGATGACATGATTAATGACACACATACCGAACTTGTGAAAGAACTGTATTAGCCAGAAATATCATACAAAAGTAAATGTAAAGAATTACAGACTTATATCGTGTTTGTCACCCGTAGAAATTATTGACGTTGTAATAAAGTGATTTTGCAACTTTGTAAACGATGAAACATAATTTTAAAAACTCTGGCATGGATACACTATCGCATACTTGTGGACTTTGAACAGCCAGATCTGACTAAGATTTTGATAATCAAGAAATGAAACGGAAATGCCGCGAGGAAAGGGACCGCGGAACTTACACCTTGCTGGGAATACCTTGGAAAGTGGACATTAGAGAAGAGATCTTTCAAGGTGACAGGCTGTTAGCAGAACTATTTGGTTTACATAGTGCCAGTAAGAATCAACGAAATGCTAAGACAGGACCTTTTTTCTGTCAGAGAGAGAGAGCGAGAGAGTGAAGGTGAATAACTTACGTATAGATGGCTTGAAACTCTGAGCAAAGTGAAAGGGAGACTGACAGTCTGGTCAGGACAGCACAGTCAATTCGCAAAGGATGGGATCCGGATACAAGAATGGAGTTAAGTACTGTAGGTAAACAATGATTAAGACTGAGTGGCTAGTATTGTTGGACTTTGAAAAAAAAAATACGAAACGGAAATGGAAGGCAATTTGCTTCAAGCTAAGATCGCAAAAAAACATTAAATGGATAATATGATAAAATATATCTAGGTCTGAAGGTAATCAATACGCAGGTGACTTTTCTGAGATATGGAGCGAATCAACAAATATGGACGAGAGAGCGTGAGAGGCTGGCAGACGTAGGAGGAAAAGTCAGGACCCAAGCGCTGCAGCCGAGACGCGCCGTGGAAGGGACTTGGCAAAGGCAAGGAAGGGAAGGGCGCCCGGCTGCCGGCTGCGTGGGGAAGGAGGAGAGCAGCGTGGGATGCGTGCAAAGCAGATCGGGAAACACATGTTGACCTAAGCCAGGAGTAATGTCGAAAAAATAACAATGGAATTCACACTTTTAGGTCGATGTTGCATTTCATCCTATCTTACATATATAACTCAACCCATCTATCTATCTATGTGTGTT
>NW_020870989.1:305302-307802 GCF_003789085.1 Penaeus vannamei | reverse complement strand
TCTCTATTATCATTAGAGTCATCACTATTAGTCTCATTACAATTATCATCATCACGGCCATTATCAGTACCACGAATGACTTTTTTATAACCATGGTCAGCATTAACATTATTACTATAACCTTATCTTATTTTGCCAAATCAACATCATAGAAAGGCGATGATGTCCTGCGGTTGGTGTGTTTATAGACGACGGAAGTGACATCTGTCAACAATGGCGAATGTCTATCCAAATATAAGATATATCATTTTCTGCTCATTTCTTCCGCTTCTCTCTTTCTCTTCCATTTATTTCCCTTTCTCCCTATCCCTTCCTAATCTTACTTTTGCTCGCCCTTCTCCCTACTCCCTTCACACGCTCTCCATCTCTTTTCTTGCCCCCAGCTCTCTCCTTCTCCTCTCTCCGCTCTCATTCCCACCCTTATTGTCTCTTTCTCTGCGTCTTCCTCTTCATATCTTTTTATTTGGGATTTCTGAGTCGGGTTGATTTCTTCAGAAAAAATCAATGTTACATATTTATCTATATATTTATACACACACACAAATATATATATATATATATATATATATATATATATATATATATATATATATATATATATATATATATATATATATATATATATAATATATATATATATATATAAACCTCTTTACAGTTCCTCCTTTCTTAGCTCTCTATCTTCGCCTTTAAACTCTTCCCTCTCCCTACCAAGCCCTAATCTTCTTGCCCATCACTCTAATCCGCAGATGATTCGCCAAGCACTGCTGCTGCTATGTACGTTGGCTCTTACGTCGGCCGACTCAGTCCCCGCCCCTTCCTATGGGGCCCCGCCTCCTCCCTCGTACGGGCCCCCGCCTCCTCCCTCGTACGGGCCCCCTCCCAAGCCCACCCCATGCTACCCCGTAACCACCACGCTATATTCTACTCACGTTCAACAGGTGAGTGTGTTCTGCCATCAGCATTTCCTCTGAGCCTCCTTTTCGACGTGGTAAGAGAGAAAATGACACGGAAGAATATGCGATATTAGAGTTGGTGAAATAATTCTCATTTGTGATCTTATGATCCAATATGGCGTCGTATAGTCAGTCTCATATGGCCTGTTTTATTAATTTGCTCGTCCTTTGCAGGTCCCTGTCTACCAAACTCAGTATAGGACCCAGGTTGTACCCACCACGTTGTACCAAACGCAGTACCAGACACAGTACCAGACGGTGTACAAAACCCAGCATGTGCCAAACTACATCACCACCACCCTGTACCAAACCCAGTATGTCACCACAACAGCTTACGTCACTCAGTACAAGACCCAGTACCAGCCCCAATACATCACAACGACACAATACCAGCCCCAGTACATCACAACAACACAGTACCAGCCTCAGTACATCACGACGACGCTGTACGTTACCAAGTACCAGACCCAGTACGTCACAACAACTCAATACCAACCTCAGTACATCACAACAACTCAGTACCAACCCCAGTACATTACAACGACCCAGTACCAGCCCCAATACATCACAACAACGCAATACCGACCCCAGTACGTTACCACAACTCAGTACCAGCCTCAGTACATCACAACAACACAGTACCGCCCACAGTACGTCACAACAACCCAGTACCAGCCTCAATACGTCACCACGACGAATTACGTCACCCAGTACAAGACCCAGTACCAGCCCCATTACGTCACCCAAACCGTTTGCCCCAAGAAGATGGGCTACGGATACTGAGGCGGTTGGCGGAGCGAAGCTGGGAATCAGCTGGGAGAAGTTTTTGTTTGTTATCGGTTTTTCTTTCCTTTTTCATTCCGAATGCACAACGAGAATCGTCAAACTCCTTCAATTTTGTGATTTGCGAAATCATTAACTTATTAACTAACATGGAATGCATGATAATACTTAAGGATAAAGTGTTTTAGTTGATCATCTGTTTTGAATCAGGAAAAGGGTATAATGTAACAAGCCTACTGTATATAACATTTGTCCCAAACTTAAAAGAAATTATATGATATTTCGTAACACCGTGTTTCTCTTTCTCTCTCAAAAAACAAACAAACAAACAAAACAACAACAAAAAACATATGCAAGGCATCCTAAGTTGAATAATTACAATACTAACTAAATGCACTCAAGACAATAGGCTCATTGGTGCAATAAAAATATTCACGCTTGAAGACTTACATCAGCTGATGGCGTCCGTGTTTCCCTCTCGCAATGCTTATGAATCCTTTAAAAAGTTCCTGGATCCGGATCACCACGAAATCTAAAAGCATCTAAGTTGGGCTAAAACATACCTCTGATAAAAATGTCAATTTTTAAAATTAACTTCCGAATTATCCAACTAACCAACTAACCAAAACATGAGCGATAACCTCGTTGGCGGAGATAATAATGAGCGGGGATAATGATGAATGATGATTGATGATGATGATGGTGATGGAGATGATGGTGATGGAGATGATGGTGACGGAGATGATGGTGATGGAGATGAT
>NW_020870989.1:277802-287802 GCF_003789085.1 Penaeus vannamei | reverse complement strand
TTTACAAACATCGGTAAGAGTGAACACAACAATAAGAGATGAAGCCAAATGGTAGCTTCACACTCAATACCATTATACACTCATCGACTGGAGTAACCTCTACTACCGAGCACTAGAGTCTGATGGAGATGCCTATGGCTACTCCATGGAGATAGTGAATGTTATTGTGGCCCAACCAGTAATAGGTGTAGCCATCTACACTGATCGTGCCGCTGCCAGGTCGTCTCACCTCCAAGAGAGCAGCCACCTCAACTCCCCATTCCCTCGACAGTAGAGGCAACCGATCATCCTGACGCAAAGAACAGATGTTCCAAGCCCCCACCCTGACTTCCTGCCTGAGATTTAGCCTCAGCTAGTCACTCCGGGTGGGCGCCACCTCTGCCACCCCCGCCGACGCTGCCCTATATAAAAGGTGGCGGGAGGCTGCGGGACCCATCATCCACCTTTGGGGTACCCTTGGGCTTTCCCTCACAAGCTTTACTCCAGCCTGGCGGTCGCTAGAGCGCAGGCAGGATGACTAGTTCCCGTTCTCTTCTCGCGCCCCAGCAGTCGCCCTCCCAGCTGGGCCCACAGCCCACCTCTCATGCTGGGTGGGAGGGGTATTTCCCCTCCTCCCAGCATTTCCATTTATATTTGGGACTGCCGATTGGTTATATATTATATATATATATATATATATATATATATATATATATATATATATGAATATATATATATAATATATACATATGTATATATATACATATGTATATATGTATATATATACATATACATATATATATAATATATATATATATATGTATATATGTATATATATATGTATATATTATATATATATAATATATATACATATATATATATATATATATAATATATATATATATATATATATATATATATATATATATATATTATATGTATATATATATGTATATATATATAATATATATATATATATATATATATATATATATATATATATATATATATATATACATATATATTTAGAGAGAGAGAGAGAGAGAGAGAGAGAGAGACAGAGAGGGAGAGAGAGAATAAGAAATTTACAATAATGATATCATTGATGATAATAAGAAAATAGTAATAAAAACTAATAGAATCTTTTCATTAACATTAATCACATACATTATGTAATAAAAATATGAATGATAATATTAATCGTAACAATAATAACAAAAACGAATACAACGATAATGATGATTTTGATTATGCTACAAATTTTAGTAATGATAAGTATTACGAAAAAAATAGTAATGATAATTTTGTTAATAGGACAACAATGAGAATGATAGGAAATAGAAGATAGGGGCAAAGCTGATAAAATATTGATAAGCTGAGTCTGATATAATGGTAATAGTAATAATAATAATAATAAAAATGATAATGATAATTAAAATTGTGTTGATAATAATAAAAATCATAATGATAATAATAACAGTAATAACAAGAACTACAACATCGATGATAACAGTGTTCATAATTACAATAATGAGGATCATACAATAATTATAATGATAATGATAACAATATCAGTGATAATGATAACAATGATAATCATGAAAATAATGATAGTGATTATTTAAGAAAATATAAGGAATGACAACCACAATAATTATAACAGTAATGATTATGATGATAAAATAAACAGGACAGCAAATCAATAAGGATCCTCACTAACTACTACTGCTACTGCTAACTACTTTTACTACTACATATGCTACTGGAACTGCCACGACTATTACTAACAACACTTCTTCATCATCTTAACCGGTTATTCCTTCTTGTACTCTCCCTTAGTTGTTTCTTTATTGTGTCCTTCTTTCTGCTGCTCTTTCTGTCTTCTTTCTTTTTACTGTTCGTCTAATCGCTGAATTGTCGACCCTGTCCCACTAGAGCTATTACTACTAATGATGGCAAAGTAATGATAATGAGATAATCAAATTAATGATTATGATTATAAAGAAAATAATGATAATTGTAATGAAAGTAAGATCAAAATAAAAGCATTAATAATGATGGTTGTAATAATGATAATGATAACAATAATTATGATAATAGTGATATTGATAATAATAATGATAATAATAATAAGAGCAATAATAACATTAATTATAATAATGATAAAAGAAACAATGAGAAAAATAACGCTAATGAAAATAATGATACAGATGATAATTATGTTATTAATGATGATAATAGTGATGATAGTAATGATAATGATACTGCAAATGATAATAATAAGAACAAAGACAATGGCAACATTTATTTTCATAATAATGAAGATGATAATAAAATATGACGATAATAAAGATAGTGATAATGATGTTAATAATAATAATAATAACAACAACAATGATAATGATAGTAATAAAAGTAACGATAGTAATGATAACAGTAATAGTGATAATAGCAATAATGATGATGATAATGATAATGATAATATCAATAACATTAAAGATAATGATATTAACATAAGTAATTATTATAATGATAATGATACTCATGTTTCGAAAAACTAATAATGATAACAATAAGAGTAATAATAATATTATAATGATGATAACAGTTACGCAAATAATAATGATATTATTAATAATAATTGTGATGATGATGGTTACAATCATATTAATGAGAATAATTTTAACAATGATAATGATGATGGTAATCATATCAATAAGAATGGTAATGATTATAATAGTAGCAATAATAATAATAATGAGGATGATAAAAATGCAGATGATAGTAACAATAAATAACAACAATACTACTACTACTACCAGTAAAAATGATAGTAATGATGATAGTGATAATAATAATAATAATAATAATAATAATAATAATAATAATAATAATAATAATAATAATAATAATAATAATAATAATAATAATAATAATGATAATAATAATAATAATAATAATAATAAACAATAATAATAACAATGATAATAATAATAATGATAATAATATAATATAATAATGATAATAATAATAATAATAACAATAATAATAAGAATAACAATAATAGTAATAATAATAATGATAACGATAACAACAACAATAATAATAGCAACAAAATAATAATAGTTATAATGATAATAACAATAATAATGATAATGATGATATTAATAGTAATGATAATAAAAGCAACAACAATTATGATAATAGTAATAATCAAAATAATGATGATGATGATAATACTGATAATAATGAAAATAATGATCAATGTGATAATGATGATGAAAATGACAATAATGTAAAAAGTAATAATAATAATGATGATATTACTAATGATAGAAATAATGAAAATAATAGTAATGATAATAATGACGATAATGATAATATGAATAACAATTATAATGACAATAATGATAACAATAAGGATAATAATATTAGTAATAATAACAAAGATAATGATGATAATGTTACTAATAACGATGATTATGATAATGATAATAATAATGATAATGAAACAATAAGAAAAATAATGATGGTGATTATAATGATAATGATAAAAATAATGATGATAATAATGATGATAATGATAATTATCATAATGATAATGATGATAAAGATAATGATGATAAAAATTATAATATTCATCATTATCATTATTATCATAATAATACAAGTAATGATGATAATAGCAATGGTAATAATGATGATAATGATAATAATGACAACGATGATGATGATAATAATAATGATAATAATAATAATAGTAATAATAATAATGACGATGATATCAATGATAATAATAATAATAATAATGATAATGATAACAATGATAATGATAATGATAATGATAATGACAATGATAATGATAATGATAATGATAATGATAATAATAATAATAATGATAATAATAATGACCATAATGATAATGATAATACTGATAACAGTAATAATGATGATAATGATAATAATAATGATGATAATGATAATAAAGATGGTGATATCAATAATAATGATAATAATGAAATAATGATGATAATAATGATAATGATAATAATGATGATAAATGATAATGATAATGATAACACTGATAACAGTAAATGAAATAATAATAAATGATAATAATAATAATAATAATAATAATAATAATAATAATAATGATAATAATAATAATAATAATAATAATAATAATAATAATAATAATAATAATAATAATAATAATAATAATAAAAATTATGATATCAATAGTAATAATGATGATGATGGTGATGATGATGATAATAATAATAATAATAATAACAATGATAATAATTAAATAATGATAATAATAATAATAATGATAATGATAACAATATTAATGGCAAAAATAATTATAGTGCTAGTGATGAAAATAACAGTAACATAACAGTAATAAATAAGGATAATAAAGGCATTATCATCATTACAAAATACAGATAAGAATAGTAATAATAATGACTATAATGATAATAACGATAATAACAATGATAATGACAATAATAATAAAAATGATAATAATAATAATAATGATAGTAATAATAATAATAATAATGATAATAATAATAATAATAATAATAATAATAATAATAATAATAATAATAATAATGATAATGATAATGATAAGGATAAGGATAATGATAATGATAATGATAATGATAATGATAATGATAATGATAATGATAATGATAATGATGATAATGATAATAATAATATGATAACAACAACAACAATAATAACAATGATAATGAAAATGATAATAACAGAAATAATAAAAGTGATGATGATGGTAATAATAGTAACAATTATAATAGTAATAGTAACAAATGGCAACAACAACAACAATTATAATAACATTAACAGCAACAACGACAATAATAAAAACAATAATAATAATAAAGATGATAATGATGATAATAAAAATAATAATATATTAATGATGATGCTAATAAAAATAATACTGATAAAAATAACAATAATGATAATGATATGATAATAACAACAACAATAATAACAATGATAATAATAATAATAATAATAATAATAGTAATAACAATGATAATAATAATGATAATAATAATGATAATGATAATGATAATAGTAATAATAATAATAATAATAATAATAATAATAATAATAATAATAATAATGATAATAATAACCATAATAATGATAATAGTATAATGAAAATAATGATAATAGTAATGACGAGAATATCAACGACGACAATAATAATAATAATAATAATAATGACAATAATAATAATAATAGTAATGATAATAATAATAATGATAATAATAATAATAATAGTAATAATAACAATAATGATAGTAATGATAATAATAGTAATGATAATACCAATAAGGATAATAATAATAGATATGATAATAATAATAATGAAAGTGATAAACGTTATGATAGCAATAATGATATTGATAAGAGTAATGATAATATCAATAATTATGATACTAATAGCAACAATAACGAGGACAATAATAATGATAACGATGCTGATAATAGCAATGATGATAACAGTGAACATGATAAGAATAACAATGAATTACAATAAGGAAAATGTATTGATGAATGTGAAAATGATAATGATAACAAGAGCATTACCAATACGATTGATACTGCCATTAATTGAAATAGTAGCAATAATGTATGTAGTAATAACTATAATGATAATGGTAATAATAATGATAATGATGATGATAATAGTAATAACTATATTGGTGATGATGATAATAGTAATTGCCATAATGATGATTATGATAATACTGATAACGCTGATAATTTTAATGACAATAATAATACCTATATAGACTACAACTATTAAGATATTAACGAAAATGATAGAAATAAGAATAACATCAATATCTTAGTGATGAATAAACGACATCGACAGTAACTGTAATATTAATGGTAAAAATGGTAACAAAAGTTATAATGAAATAATAATAATAATAATGATGATAATAATTAAAATAATGAGTGTAATGAGGATGATAATGATGATAGGAACAATAATGATGATGATGAAGATAATAACAATTTTAATAACAGCAACAACAACAATAATAATAATAATTATAATTATCATTAGTATTATTATAACTATAATGATAATAGCAATAATAATCATCATGACAATGATAATGATAACAATAAATAAAATGTCATGAATAATAATAATAATGATAAGAATAATGATAGCAAAAAAATAACAATTATAACAAAAAATAAAGATAATAATGATAATGATAATAATAACAATAATAATAATAATAATAATAATAATAATAATAATAATAATAATAACAATAATGATAATAATGATAATAATAATAATAACAGTAATAACAATAATAATAATAAAAGTGATAATGATAATTATGATAATGATAATAACATTTGTAGTAGCAGTAATAACGGTTGAAATAATAGCAAGAATAACAATGATAATCATAATAATGATAACAGTCATGCTAATAACAATGATATAGAGAATTATAATCATGAAGATAGTAGCGAAAAGAATAATATTGATAAAATAATGATAATAACTAAAGCAACAATGATGATGACGATAATGAAAATGATAATGGTAATAATAATAGTTATAATAATAATAATGATAATAATAATAGTAATAATGATGATAATACCAATTATGATAATAATGATAATATTGATAATAATGATAATATTAATGATAATAATAATGATAATTATTATTATTATAATGATGATATTGATAATAATATCAATAACAATACTAATGATTATAATGATAATAGTAATGGTTATAATAATAACGATAATAATAATCATGATAATAATAATCATGATAATAATAATAATAATAATAATAATAATAATAATAATGATAAAAATAATCATGATAATTATGAGACATAATGATAATGAAAATGAAAATGGAAATGATACTGATGATAATGATAATTTTGATCATAACAATAATAATTCTTATCATTATTATCCTCATTATCATTATTATTATTATCATTATCATTATTTTCATTTTCACTAGTATCATTATTATCATTATTATTTTTATCAATACATTTGTTCTTCTTCATCTTATCTATATTCTTGCAATTATTATTGTTTTCACTACCTTTATTATTATCATTCCTATTACTATCATCTTATCATAATCATTGTCATTATTTTCACTGGTGATGAGGGCAAGGAAGAAAGGGGGAGACAGAAAGATAAATAGATATAGATAGAGAGAGAGAGAGAGAGAGAGAGGAGAGAGAGAGAGAGAGAGAGAGAGAGAGAGAGAGAGGAGAGAGAGAGAGACGAGAATCGAGAGAGGAGAGAGAGAAAGACCGGAGTCAAGTTCGAGAGGGGAGGGAATTTGAGAGAGAGTAGAGACGAGATGAACGAATTCTGATTAGAGATGAGGATAGAGAGAGAAGATGATGAGAGAGAGATTGTAGAGAGAGACGAGAAGAGAGATGATGAGGAGGGGAGGAAGAGGCAGATAGAGATGATGAGAGTGAGAGAGAGTAGAGAGAGAGATGAGCATGTGAGAGAGAGAGAGACGAGAGAGAGAAGACGAGAGAGAGAGAGAGAGAGAGAGGACTTATTTGGAGGTGAGGAGTGAAGGTACAGGGAAGAGAGGAAAGTATGATAGATAAAGTTTATGTTAGCTCATATTATATATATAATATAATATTTATATTATATTATAATATATATATATTAATAATTAAATATATATACTATCGTATCATCTGTTCTCTTCCTCTCCTCCCTCTCCCTGGTACTTAAATATAATTGGTAATTATATATATATAATATAATAATAAGTTATAAATAAGCTAAATTAATAATTAATAATATATATATATAAATTAGAGAAGATGAGTGAGACGACGTTGAGAGGAGAGAGATGATGGAAGAGAGAAGAGTAGATAGTGAGAGAGATGAGAGAGAATGAGAAGAGGCTGCCAGAGAGAGAAGAAGAGAGATAGAAGAGGAGAGCAATAGACATGATAAGATGAATAAAGAGAGCGGGAATATCATACGGTCAGGTACGTTGTATCAAGTAATGAAGAAGGAATCGGAGTAAACGGAGAGAGTAGGAGGCAGCGGTGGAACCGGTCAAGGAGAGGGTCTATGGAATCTAAGATATGTGTATGCTCGTCATAATAATACATAAAGAAGCAAGATTCGTATTGATTAAACATCGAACGAAAGTAGAGTTTATGGCATACGAGGATATGAATGACTCCGATCAAGTATAACAGTTACAATCGGGAGTTAATTTGCCGATTTTTGGTAGTAATTCATACGTTGAGGAGAATTAAAGGCCAGAAATCGGTTTCAAATTTATTTCGAGGAGAGTGGCATTCAGAAGTCTAAAAAATAGCATGTGGTACAGTCTTTTCGTAGCATAAATCATGTCGGGAACCGGCTCAAATTTGATTCAGTTTAGAAGATGGCGGGAAGAGTAGAAGACAGGATAGTGAATTACGAAGTGCTATGAGTTTATACGCAATGGTTAATGTGTATATTAATAAAGCGTGTAATCATATATATAGTTAAATATAGTACTATATATACTACTATATAAACTTCAAAATAAGCAAAAAACAGTCAATATATATTATATGTATGTATATATTATATAATATATACTATATTATAATATATATGTATGTATGATTGTATATATACATGTACGTGATTATATTACATGTCTCACTTATATTATATTAAGTGACAGAGAGAGTAAATAATATACTATAACAAGATATCAATATTAAGTAAAATAAAATAAAATACTCTCTTAGCTTTTTAAATGATATAAAGGTTATTATGAGTATATATGGTATCAATGAATATTATATTAAACTCAATCAAATGCTGTTAAAGTATTTTCTCCAATTATATAAGTTATAATATTAAAATATATATTATTATTATGACTATAGACTTATATTAGAATAATATAGGTGATACTTATCCCTGTATACTACCCCTACGTATATAGTATAAATATTATTTATGGATTTACATTTATAATCACATATATAACACCTCTACAAATAAACTAATATATATATTTATGACTAATAAATATAAATTATAAACCCGAGTATAAGTAAATATTATACGGAGTGTGGAATGAATAGGTAAGAGAGACAGATTAATGTAAGATTAGGTTAAATAAATCTACAAACTCAATAAATATCATATAGATTCGTAATTATTTGACACACTATATAAGATTATAAATAAAGGATATGGTCATATAAGTATGAATAATATTTACAATGGATATACTCATAATAATTTAATTATATAATTAAATGTCTATACTATATAACACTTTACTATAAAACAACAACAAGACACCACAACAACACTTACGACCACAATATATAATTTACTGCTAATATAAATTATATAAATAACATATTATAAGCTATATAAACTTCCTCAACATCAACAAGCCATAATACGATTCTCGACCACTTTTTATAATTATGACAATAGAAATTAAATATTAAGATAGATAATAATCATTAATATTATTTAGATCATTGGTATATAACTAGTTAATACCTTTATTAGAGTTCACCATCCACCACACATATCATTACACTATCCATCTAAGACAACACTACATACGACACATCACAACAATCTAGCATACGACAAAAATTATTTATAAGTATATGCTATTATATATAGATACTATCATAATAATAAAATAGCTATACATTAATATAAACGAGTACATTAATATAATAATATATACTATAATATGCTAACAAATAGTGAAGTCTAGATTAATAATCCCTAATCTAATAACTCGAATTTAATCTGATGCGATCATGTAATCATAGAATTATTCATAATATATAAATCTTATACTCTTGTATTCATGGAGCATTATCGTACTAATTAATAATCAAGTTATATAGGATTCATGATTGATATGACTATAACCCTATATAATGCAAAAATGAGG
>NW_020870989.1:250302-262802 GCF_003789085.1 Penaeus vannamei | reverse complement strand
TTAGTAAAGAATTAAAGTTCTGAAACATAAATTTTGTTGAATCCAAACTTATATGAATAACAGGAATCCGTAGTTATATCACAAGAGGGAAACAGGAGGGGGATGGGGGGGGGGGGTAAGGAGAAGAGGAGGAAAATAGGGAGCATTAAGGAGTTGGAAAAGAAATGAAGAGGAAAGAGAAAGTGGGGCAAAGAGGAAGAGGAGGGAGGAAGATTATAAGAAAGAGAAAGAGGAGGACGAAAAAGGTGGAGGGCGAAGGGGAGGAGGAAGAGGAGGGAAAGTAGGGCGAGTAAGTGGAAGAGGAGCAAGCGAAGGAAGAGAAGAGAGGAGAAAGAGGAGGAGGGAGAAGGGGAAGAGGAAGAGGAGGAAGATAAGAAAGAGAAAGGGAGGAGGAAGAGGAAGAGGTGGGAGGAGGAAAAGAAAGAGAAAGAGAGGAGAAAGAGGAGGACGGAAAAGGAGGAGGAATAGAAAAGGGAGCCGGAAGGTGGGGGGAGAAAGGGTGGAGGAGGAGGAGGGAGAAGAGGAGAAAGTAAAGGAGGAGAATGAGGAGGAGGAGGAGGAGGAAGAGAGCAGGGGAGGAGGAGAATGAGAAGATGGAGGAGGAGAAGAAGAAGAAGAAGGAGGAGGAGGAGGAACAGGAGGAGGAGGAGAATGAGAAGATGGGGGAGGAGGAGGAGGAGGAGGTGAAGAAGAAAAGGATGATGAAGAGGAAGAAGAAGAGGGAGGAAGAGGAGGCGGAGGAGGAGGAAAACTAGGGCGAGGAAGTGGAAGAGGAGGAGGTGAGGGGAGACGGGGAGGAAAAAGAGGAAAACTGGATAAAATGTTGCAGACGGAATACTTTGTTGTTGTTTTCACTCAACAAATCTTCAGATTAAAATGTTTCTTCGAGAAATGTGATTTAGATGCTCAGTTCAGAGACTGAACTCTATAAATGTATCAATTTTCATTACTGTTTTCAGAAGCCCAAAAATGAGATCTTGAGCCGATTTAAGTGAATTAAAATCGGGTCGCAGATGCACCATTAACACGTGTTTTCCTCTTATCGGGTTTTGAGATTTGTCATGACCGGCGATTTGTTTTGCAGTGTTTTAAAAGCAGACAACTAAATCTTTATATTCCAGCACCAGCGCAGGCGTGTTGGCAGCTGTGTGGACAGAATAACCTTAACAGACGTGGACATCGGTAACGTGTTTGGAAACGTTTACTTTCACTGTACGTGTGATGCTCAAAGGTACATGACTGCAATTAATGGACATAATCTATGTTCTCTTGTCAGTTCTCCGTGTTCTTGCTGTCGAGATTGATGCTATAGTTACTGCGAATGCGGTTAGGTGGAGTTTTAGGTGCATAGCCTTTAATACTATCATACAACCGATGTTTTGTGTGCAATGCTAAAGAGGCTTTGCGCCAACATGTATCCGAGGCAGTCTAGCATGTTTGTCTGACGCGCATGTCGGTCCACCTTGGCTGCAAGGCCTGCCTGCCTCTCTCACGTCGGCGCGGGGAGAGTGCCTCTGCTTCCCTGGCTATGATTTGCCAAGTCATTTTGGCAACGATTCTTGCCGTTCGTGTTACGGACACAAATAAAAACAGGAAAAAGTTCGGAAGAAGCTACAGGATGGATGCTTCGAAGGCTCAGATATTCCCATGCTAATGTATCATAACGAAGGGTAAAGCCAAGTGAATGGATAATTGTGCACGCAACCGCAGGTCTTCCTGTAGTGTGGAGGGATGTTATCGATTCGCCAGGAGGGGAGCGCGCCTTGAAAAAGGGTCGGAGAACTTTCCTAGGGGAGGCCAAGGACATGCCCGATGCCCGGCGGTGAGACGTTTCATACCGAGGGCGCGTGTCGACGGGCCTTGGGTCATAGGAACCATGGCGCTGCTTACTTGGATTTAACATCTCATGCTTGCAAGCAAAATATTTCATGGACATCGTTTCTAGTGACTGGATAAGATATTATACAAATAAACATTCGTTTTGCACCATCTATATGTGCATTATGATCTGTATATAGTTGTCGGTTTATATATACATATTTCTTATGGTCTTTTTATAGACGTTTATATGTGTCTCCTATTAGTCCCTCTCTCTCTCCCTCCTTTCTCTCTATAATTCACATTCTTTCTTCTCTCTCTGCCTCTCTTTCATCCTTTCCCTTTTCTTTTACGCTCTAGTAATCGCATAAATACTCGCACATGCACGCGCCTGCAAAGCGGGACCACTTCCCGCACTTCCCTCGGCGGCCCACAAGCCATCGCAAGTAAGAGGCCGAGAATGCAGGCCGCGCCCGATCCCGCCCGACGAGTTCTTCTTGAGCCCCTTTCGTCCAACTTATCTCGCTGCGATGACGACTCTCGCGTAGGGTCCTTGGACGGAGCTGAAACGGCATATTAACGCCGCCATAAAATCCGCCGAACAGAGCGGTTTTCTCGCCGCCCGCGGCCGCGTCGCGCAGGGAAGAAGTCCCTTTCGCGCTAACGACCGACTCGGTGGCCGGAATTGTTATCATTATCAGTACCCACATACGCATGTATATATATATATATATATATATATATATATATATATATATATATATATATATATATTTATGTATATTTTCTATCGACTGATTACATCAGTGGTCCCCAGCCTTTTTTACGCCCGCCCCCCCCCCCCCGCGCCCCTTTAAATGTACAGCTTATTTAAGGATAAAGGTGAATTTATACTAAATTTGATCAACAAAAGAAAATATTCTTTTTCATTTTCTGATAATATGCTAACAACAATCAGACATATGGACAAGAAAACAAGTCCCAGATTATTTGAATAAACCTTACAAAAATAATCACTTGCTAGATATATCTACATGTAAAAATCTGAGAACGAACTTTAAAATGTTTATGTAAATAAATTGGCAGCTTTCTTCTTGATTCTTGATTATGAGTAATAGATATACTGCGGAACAGACAGGGAGGCAGTATAGTCTGTCACATTAAAAACCGGAATTTTTAACATCTCCGTTTGATTTTTCTTTTTTATCATTTCTGAACACTACTATGATTTTACATTTGTACAACGCGTTTTCTAAGCGAAGCGCTTTGCGTGTTTTCCCATTTTCTTTGAATTCATAAGAGTAAGAAGTGATTTTTTTATATCATATTTTACAAAAATAAAGCTAGTTCTGTTAGCGGTTCATGGAAGATGATGGAGGTAATAGGAGGAAAAGTACAGAAAGTGGATGGAAACATAACATGAACTTGTGATAAATATGACATTTCTTTGGGAGGGATGCTCGAAAGTGTGAAAAGGTAATTAGATGGCATTGATATCGATATCATTTGCAATATCAATCATGAAAGAATATTGTGGTTTTGGATAAACAGGAGACAGCATACAAAAGAAGAGTTGAACAAGAGAGAGAACGCCGTTTGTTCACTAAACGTTCTCTCAGTAGTAGCCCTTCTTGGGGCAGACGGTGACGTAGTTCTGCCTCGTTTCGACCACGGTCTTGTACTGGGGCACGTACTGGGTGCGATACTGGGTCTGGGTCTGGTACTGGGTCTGGGTGACGTACTGGGGCTGGTACTGGATCTGGGTTTCGTACTGGACCTGGGTCTTGGTGCGGTACTGGGTTTGGTACAGCGTTTCGGTGATATACTGGGGTTGATACTGGGTTTGCGTGACGTACTGGGTCTGGTATCTTGTTTGGTAGCGGGTCTGGTAGGCGGTTTGAGTGATATACTGGGGCTGGTACTGGGTGGTGGTGATGTACTGGGGAATGTAGTGGGTCTGGACCTGTGTCTGGTACTTAGTTTGGTACTGGGTCTGGTACAGAGTGGTTGGCACGATCTGGGGCTGGTACACTGTCTCGTATACGGGTACCTGGAAGGAAGTAAGGTGCACAAATTATTTTCTTAGAGAAATATCGCTGAAAGTCAGCCATTAAAAAGTAGCATTTTCTATCGGGATGCATTTCCGTTTTCTTGGGCCGATTTCTGAAGGGGGACTAAACTAATTTGAATCAACTTTCTGAACCAGTCAGATTGGAGCAAATCAACTTCAGTCCTCGTAGTAATTTGGCATTCAATGTGCATAACGCAGGGCAATTTATGGTTTCGCTCAATCAGCGCTTTTCTGATGTGACATGTCCTTCTGGTGGCGCAGCGGCGCTTGACTGATCTTCCGCCTCCCCGGCGCCTGTCGAGGTATGCCTGCGCCTCAACGGTCTTATGGGACCTGCAGGAAAGGTTTCTTTTTTTCTTAAGGTGGGGGCATGAAATCGAGTTATATGCGTTTCAAATGAGATCCAAAACAAACAAAATGACGTCAGAATCAGCGGCGGCGGCTGGAGCGGCAGCCTTCGGAAGGTTAGCAGTGTTGCCAACGATCTACTACATTTAGAAGAAGCAGTGGACTTATTGATAGGAATATTACTTTTATTTCACAAGATATGGTTAGGATAGGTAAGGTTGACATAGTTTAGGTAAACTGCTAATCTCTTCTTGGCCATCGCTCCAATCGCCGCTGCCGCTCCACAGTGTAATGTGTGCCTATTCATTGTCTTTCTGGTGCGATTTTATCGACCTCGTTTGAAACGCTTGTTACTCGCTCTCATGCTCGCGCATCCTAAAACCCCGATTTCCCTTAGGTCCCCAAATTGCTGAGGAGGAAATGGCTGCCATAGCTTGGAAGGAGGCGTAGCCCGGAAACCAGACCTCTAACGTTGGGAAAGAGGTGCACGTCGATCAACGCCCTATAAGCCTTACCAGGAAGACAGAGCACACCTGATAGGCGATGGCTGAGTGAAACCACAGAGCAACAAAAACAACAAATAACAAATAAAATAATTATGAATGATAAACAAAACAACAAAATGAATGATAAACAAAACTACAGAATGATAAAAGTAAAGTGAAAAACACTAACCTGCTGGACCTGCGTTTGATAGCGTGTCACATACTTGATCTCGGGATAACAGGCCTTTGGAGGGGGGCCGTAAGAGGGGGGAGGGGGGCGTAGGAGGAGGGGGGTGGGGGGCCCGTAGGCGGGGGAGGGCTTATCGGCCAAGGCGGACACGGCGCACAGCAGCAGCAGCACCACGCGCGAGTCATCTGGGGAGAGGAGGAGACGGTGAGAAGGGTAAGAGAGCAGAGAGGGAGGGAGAAGAGCAGAGGGAGAGGAGGGAGAGAGAGAGAGAGACAGCGAAACACGGGATAGAATAAGTAGATGCGAAGAGGGAGTAGTGTATGCGTAGTGAGTATCGTGAGTAGAGTAGTGTTGATGATGTGGTATGCGGTAGTTAGGTAGTGTACGGATTGAGTGAGATAGGATGATGTGTAGAGGAGCAGATGAGTAGGAGTAGTAAGAGAGAGAATAGATGAGTCAATGTCAAATATTTGCCAGATCATTTATGGAAACATGGTAGGATAATGAAAACAAACATATCTTAACTTTGCAATAATTAAAGAGTTTAACTTTGGAAACGTGGTTTGTTAAAGCTACTCCTTTGATCTCTTCCATTACACAATGACAAAAAGTCACCATCTTAAAGGAAAAATTATTTAAAAGAAATGAGCGAACGACAATAATGCAATCGTCGGAGGAGATCTACGGCTACGAGTGAGAGCGTGAGTCTTTATGACGACAGGCACGAAGCACACATGGTACATAGGAATGCAGACAGCTAGGAATAGAACATAGAGTCAACAGACCAGACAGAGTAGAGAAGAGAAGTCACTTAACAAAGCCGGATCTAATAAACAACATATGATCTAGAGCAAAAACCTTGCAATAAGAAGAAAGTAATCAATGAGAAGACCTAGGGTCAATAAAGAAGAAGACAACATTAGATCGTAGAGCCACTTATGTCTAGTAATACAAGACAAGAAAGTGTCTATGATGAAAGCACCATCGGGGAAAGCATACCAGATGAGCACGAAGCAGGATGAGGAGATTTCACGTCTGCAATATAACACATCGTAGAGGCCTTGAATAACCTTTATGTAATGGGAGAACTATGTGAATTTAAGTTGTATAAAAGTGAAGAAGTTCTATGAAACAAATACATAGAAAGCTGACCCATGATTTATTTTGAAATGGTATTCTATTCTTATACATCCTATATCACTGATTGTAGACTTGGATATGACACAAAAGTAGAAACTTAGTAACAAAGCGAATAAGTAAATGAAGCTACTTAACAATGTAAAAACACACATAATAGATCATGCCCACAAGAATTAAAATAAATCCCGGCAACTATATCATTGGTACAACATCGCTAGTTAGAACTTAGCTTGAATATTATTCTATACTATTAAGTCTACAATAGTGGCGTAAATCTGATACGGAGTACTATGTATAGCTTATAAAAAAGGTCAACAAAAAAGCGGAATATAAGAAGATTACTAAGCAGCTGGAAGCAAATAACGAGTCTGAGAGAATAAAAAGCAGTCTCAGGATTCAAACCGCGACACTCGGATAAACGGCTAAACCGTGAGATCCGAGTGATAGAAACTTCCTTAGAATAGATTATCATATATAGCTAATATCTGAGTCTGCTTTATGGTTATGGAGATGGTAATGTGAGAAAGCGAGAGTTAGCACGCTATAGAGGAGCAGAAGTAAGTATAAGAATGAGAAAGGAGACAAGAAGAAAGCCGCGAAGCGGGAGACGAAGAATTTATCATAAGAGAGATATCGGCACGCACGGGAGAGAGGAGAAGAGGAAAGAGATGAGAAGAGGAGAGAGAGGGAAGGAGAGAGGAGAGGAGAGAGAGAGAGGAGGAGAGAGAGAGAAGAGGGGAGGAGGAGAGGGAGAGGAGAGAGGAGAGAGAAGGCGAGAGAGAGAGAGGAGGAGAGAGAGAAGAAAAGAGACAGAGAGAGGAGAGGAAGGAGAAGGAAGGAGACGAGAATAGGAGACGATGACGAGCAGGGAAGAGAGGGAGAGAAGGAGAGGAAGGGACAGGGAGAGGAAGACGAGGGAGGGAGGAAAAGAGAGGGAGACGAGGAAGAGAGGGTAGAGAGAGAGAGAGGGAAAGAGGGAGATAGGAGAAGAGGCAGGAGGGGAAGGGAAAAAGAGAGAGAGACGACATAATAAGAGGAAGGCAGGATAAAAGAGACGGAAACGAGTGTATAAAAAAGAGATCAAAGAGAGGCGATGAATGATGGGAGGCCGGATGAATGGGCAGGGGAGGCGAAGAGAGGGATTAGAGGAAAAGAGGGAATAAGGGGAGGAGTTAGGGGCACGAGGGAAAGAAATGTAACAAAGACAGACAGGGAGAGAGGGAATGGGGGAGAGATGAAGATGTGAGGGAGTGTGACGCTAAAGGGAGAGAAGCGGTTCAACGTAGAGAATGAAGATCCGGATAACGGATTACACTTGAGCATGAACGAGGTTGATTTTGAGTCGGAGGGGTGTGACTTGTGTTTAGTCGCTGGGGTGGTCGTGCATTTCCTTTTGTTTCTGTTTTGAGTATGGACGCACATAGTAAAAAGGACGGTGATGAATAAGAGAGGAGATCGAAATAGTGTATATTATGAACTAGATACTGTAGGGAGATCGTGGATTTAATGAAGATTTTTGTTATGTGAACTAATCTGTAAATATCAGCTGATTTTGCGACGATTATAATGGTTCTTGAATCAGTACACTGAGTATATGGCAACGAAACAATGGATTGGTTATTTGTTGGCAGGTACTGCAGAGGACTGGACAATGAGTATGAGTTGCTAAGGATGCCACTAAAATTTGAGACCATCGAATTTTTTGTATGAGTCTAGCTATAAAATAATAAGTGAAGTTCGAATAATAGATGAGTTCATTTAATGCTGAAGAAAAACATCTAAGATATAGATACATTACAAGTGCTAAATTATTTTACATATGGACGGGGCGGACAGATAGACTGACCTGATACCGTGTCACAATGGCCATATAGAAAACAAGTTGAATAGCGTCACAGAAGAGATAGTGACAATCCAAATAAAGGAGTAAAACGTGGGCAATAGATCACAGAAGAACAGAGCGATGGTCCTGAAGACCAACTGTTAGAATTGATACTTCTCCCAATAGGTTACCGCAGAGAAACATCTCATCCAAAGGAACATGAAGATCAATGGCTCTTTTAACTGTCCGGAGGAGAAGATTACAGTACTGCGTAAATTCCAGTGATCGCATTCAACTAAGAGTGAAAAAACTTAAAAAAACAAAAAGAAAACAAAAGATCAAAAAAAAAAGAAAAAAACTAAAAAAGATCGGAAAATACGACATCAGAGAATAGACGATCAAAGTCTCTGACTAGCATCACAGAAGGTCTAATAAGGAAACAAATGTCATGAACACACTATGACAAAAGCTGACACGCTCAAGTCTATGACTACACGAACCCGCTTATCTTTTACTCAACTAGCATGGTCATGTTACAGCATCAGTATTTGAAAGAAAGATCACTACACACGCAAATACTTTCTACAACATAGCAGAAGGGTATGAAACGCTGTCAGTGGAGATCAATGCAACCCACCAGCCGAACTACACACCAACATATGCAATCACGGCACACAAGTCTGACAGCTGCAGGTCATGAACTACACGAAACTAACTAGAAGGTCTGACAGGCCTCAGAGACAATGAACTACAACTACACTAGCAAGGTCTGACAGCTCAGAGTCATGACTACACGACATAACCACCGTAGACAAGGCACAGGTCAGACCAGCCTACAGGCTATCATCATGAACGTACCAGCACTTATTCGTATAACTTACACGAATTCCACATTATTAAGCAAGGTCTGACAGCTCAAGAGATACATGGGAAACTAATCCAGAATTCACAACTTAACAAACGCGTCGTCGAACACAGGGACCAAAGTAGTAGATGCGCAGAAACTGAGCAACTGTTACCTAACACAGCGAGTATGCATCTAGACTCAGCTCAGTTAGCATTAGTAATTACCACACTGAGATATCTACACTTAGCACAAGAGGGATGGAACTGCCATCGACAGCTTTGCGAAAGAGAAATAAAAGATGTGTATATATAATAAGTACATTATACCATTAGAGCATACATACAATGTATACATACCATAGGAGGTTTCGTCCACTTACACAGGAGGGGATCGAGTGCTCGGACGGAACAAGGTAACGGGGCATGACGGCCCCTGAGACGGAGGTGGAGGAGGTGCGGTGTCGGGACTGTTGTCAATCACCACATCGAGCTATCTCATCACGCGATAACTATTCACAGCGCACCTGGAGTGGTCAACTACTAGAGGGGCTGGCACCATTCCAGCACACACAAGCTCACACACATGCATCACCATCACGACACCTCACCCAGCACTGGGAATGAAAACCCGGCAGCACACCCACTAGCAGGCTTGCGCGTCGCCGCGCGCACACACACCACACTATCACCATGATAAATAGTATCATGTGGGCAGGTTATTACACACACACACACATCCACACACACGACTAACGTGAAGCTAGCCTACGGGAGCCATCGGGAGAGCCACACACGCACGCACCACATTGGTCGTTGAAGGGACGCCTTCCCTCGTCTTACCACCTGCCCACAGCCACATCAGCCACCATCATCCTGAGGTCTTCCTAGTAGCTACATGGTGGAGTGGTGGGGACTGGAGCACAGCACGACACTGGCACGACATGACAGAGACGACACTAGATACATAACACGCAACTGTGAGTCACGAATGTCAGTAGCAACGGTTTCTGTAACAGCTTTAGCAAGTCACACATGACTCATGTACATACTCTAAATACAAAGTATCATACATATCAAATACGATAACTTATACATATATTATATATGTAGTATAATAGGTATATACGGGGTGATATTGAGGATATGAGCTACGATCTGCTAGTGACGGTTCCTCTAGGACTGAGTCAACTGCTGCGTAGGATTAAATCTGGTGACTATCTCACCATTATCACAACACGCCAGGCGGCAATACCACCGACCTATCGGCAGGAGCAGTCTCTCCTGAAGTTGGGTCAGTCGCTGCATGTCTGGCCTCGCTCGTCCGGCTACTCCTCCATCCTGCGCAGCAGTTCTCCTGTTCTGGGCGACAAGCGTCCGTCATCCTCTGCAAGCATCTAATCCATCATCGTACTTCGCTCTCCCACTGCACGAACGTGGCGTCTGCACTTGGGTATCGGAACCCTGCACCATATTCCAGGGAGCCACAGGTGGCAGGTGAAGAGGTACGCGAGCTTGGCACTGCTCGGCAAGAGCCTAATTGAGCATCGTAAAGGATCACCCCACGTCCAGTGAGCATTAGTACATTATACACTCCGGATAGACAAAGGGAGTATCGAAGTCAGCTACAACAACATCACAACGGAGCAGTAACAGCTCAAAACACTACAATAGATACAGACAAGTAGCCAAGAGATAGTGCATTCGGATCTAACAACAATAACAAAAAAATAATGAAAACAATGATTACACGTTATGGTTCAAATCATAGGCCAAACAACTGGCAGCATTAAAACTATAAATAAACTGCGAAAACTGGGTAAAATACACCTAATCGAAACAAAGGGAAAAAGTAATCATAGCGTAGGGATAAATAGCAAGATTAATAACTATAGCAAAAATATAAAGTATTCACCCTTAATAACCTATCCAGTATATACATACATATATAATAAGTATTATAATAGCATAGAGCACATTAAAAATATTAATATAATAACTATAACTATATATTATATATATACACACACACACACACACACCACGAGCATATATATATATATATATAATATATATAATATATATATATATATATATATAATATATATATATATTATTGTGCGTGTACTTTACCTGTGTCACACATTCGAACGCACAGAATAAAGATGAACACGCGGAAAAGATCAACAGAGGAGAGTGATAAATGATGGAAGAGCCAGAACCCATAAGGGCGTGGCCATGACCTCTTTTCTCTCTTTTCGACTTTCTATTCCCTTTCTTTTTCTCGCTTATTCTCCCTTCGTTTCTTGGTTTTGCCTTATTTATCTTTTATTTTTCCCTTTCCCTTTACTTTGCGGTTAGTTGCGGTGAAGGAGATGAATGAGGAGAAGAAACAGGTGGAGGAGGAGGAGGAAAAAAGGAAGAGGAGGAGGAGTAGGAAGAAGAGATAAAGGAGGAGAGGAAGGGATGAGGAAGAGAAGGGGGGGGAGGAAGAGGGAGGGAGTATGAGAAGTAAGAGGCGAATGAGGAGGAGAAGGGGGAAGAAGAGGAGGAGAAGGAGGAGGAGTGGGATGAAGAGGAGGGGGAGGAGGAGGAGAAGGAGAATAAGTGCACATGAATAAAAAAAAAAGGAACAAAAGGAAAAATAAGAAATGAACCACTACAGATGTATAAAAAGTAACCAAAGAAAACGGTAAAAAACAACAAAAAAGAGGGAAGGAATGACTTGCAAATCTGACCCGCCGATGGGAGACTCATCTAAAATCGAAGGCTTGTGTCTGGGGAAATTTCCGCTCTTCTGTTTTCATTTGCATATCTGCTGTCACCTTTAGTGTTACTGAGAAAGAGCGAGATAGATAAAGAGATTGATAGTTAGATAGAAAGAGCGTGAGGCAGACAGACAAAGAGCGAGAGAGATAGAGAAGAAAGAGAGAGAGAGAGAGAGAGAGAGAGAGAGAGAGAGAGAGAGAGTGAGAGAGAGAGAGAGAGAGAGAGAGAGAGAGAGAGAGAGAGAGAGAGAGAGAGAGAGAGAGAGAGAGAGAGAGAGAGAGAGAGAGAGAGAGAGAGAGAGCAAAATGCAATTTCAAAACTACATCTTCCTACAACTATCCTAAGTGTCACTGTGTGAATTTTTCATTCCTTATGAGAACATACTCGTTATCTCTGGATCTACGAACCAACTGTAGAACGATGATAATTCAACGTTACTTTGATATCAGTCAGATTATAACTCTCTTGCTCGACGCCGATTACGTAAGAAGTGGAAAACTGCAAGAGAGAGAAAAGTCGTGGATATTGTCGCTTTGTTCGAGTGTCTTCTTCCATAAACTGAACGCGGAGCTTAGCATCTGGTGATGAGACGCTCCTAGTTTTATTTGCTACAGTCTTTGTAGATTTTTGCGTTTATCTTCTGTATAAACATCTGTATTACTCATCTTTGTCACAAATTGCTATCTCCTACTTCTCTCTTATCTCTCTCAATTCGACACCGTTAAAAATCAAATGCAGGCAATATGAAAAAAATTGGATCCATCTTAGCAACCATTGGAATTTTGCTATCAGTGGCTAACACCGGGGTTCAAGCGACCGTTTATTATGCCGCTAAGGTTTCATCAAAGCAATTAACGGATGGGTGTGTCTGATGAGCTTATATAAAAAAGAAGTTGAAATTGAGAAATGCATTGTGGAAACACCATCAGAATAAATTTTCCTTTACAAGTGCATTTACTGATTAAGTTGTAAAATCAATTCCCTGGAGACACGCGGCAAGAACCGTTTATAGGA
>NW_020870989.1:237802-245302 GCF_003789085.1 Penaeus vannamei | reverse complement strand
TTACATAAAGACGGTAAAAAGATATGACGCAATGATTATGACTTTAAAATGATAATAATACCGATTGATGTTACAGAGGAAGTTGACAATAATGATAATGATGATAATAATAAATATAAGACTAAAAGCAACGAAGGCAACAGTAACTCAATGTAGATTGTAACAAAAGCAAAAAACATGGTAAAAGTGACAGTAATAATGATAGGTACTAATGGCTATGATAATAATGGTGATAGTGAGGCGAATGATAAGAACAGTAATAAAGATAATGATGGTAATATTTGAAATGAAATTTATACTAATACCGCTACTACTTATGATAATGACAATAGTAATAATGATAATGATAATATTGTCGATAATACTATTAATAATATCATTAATGATGATAATAATAGTAATAGTGATAATACTATTAGTAACAGTACTAAAGATGATGAAGATAATGATGATGATAACAATAATGATAATTGTAATATTTATATTATTTATCAATGAAGGTAATGATATAAGTAATAACAGCAATAATAAAAATAATGGTGATAATAATAACAATAATGACAATCATAATAATGATAATGATGATGATGATAATCATAATGATGATAATAATAATAATAATGATAATAGTAACAGTAATAATAATAGTGATAATAATTATTATTATGGCGATGATAGTAGTAATAATAATATTGATAATCATAGAAAAAATAGCAATGATAAAAATGATGATCATAATAAAAAGGATAATTATAATAATACTAACAATAATAATAATAATGCTAGTAATGATAATGGTAAAAATTTAATAATGATAATGATGATAATGACAATAACGGTAATGGTAATAATAATGATAATAATGATCATTAAAGAATATAATAATAAAACGATAATAATAATGATAATAATAATAATAATAACAGTAATGACAATAATAACAATAATGATAATAATATTGACAACACTGATGGCACTGATAATGTTAATGATAATGATAATAAAAACAACAACAATAATAATAATGATAACAATAATAAATGCAATAATGATAATGATATTGATAACACCGATGGTAGTGATATTTTAATATTTAATAATGTTAATGATAACAATAACAACGAGAATGATAGTAATAATAATAATGATAATGATAATGATAACAATGATGATGATAATAATAATGATAGTAATAAAAGATAACAATAAAAGATAACTGTAAGGATAATAATGATAATAATGATCTTAGTAATCACAATGATATCACTAACAACCATGAGAGTCATACCCCCGACAATGCAAAAAGATTAGCTGATGCAACTTATAAAGTTCTTGGACCCAGACCATCGCCAAACTGTAATGGCATCCGATGTGGGCAAAGACGCACCTCTGGTAAAAACTGCATGGAGTGGTTTGTTCTTAACTTTTGAGTTCTCCTGCTAACAAAGCTAACCAAAGAACTAACCATCGCTGCCTAAAACTTAACCTCTCAGGCGGAGGTAATGAGAGTAATAATGATATCAACAATTATAATGATAATAATGATAATAATAAAGATATCAAGGATAATGATAATAATAGGATAATAATGATAATGATATTAATCACAACAACAATCATAATCATAATAATAATAATAATAACAATGATAAAAGTAAAAATAATAGTGATTTTCATAATAATAGTAATTATAATTTCGATAATAATAACAATGGTGATAAAGACAACAACCACAATAATAACAATTAGCAAGAGGTCATGGGATCTCATCATTACTAATGATAATTATGGCAATAACAAATAATGATATTGCCACAACTGGCACTACTAGGGACATGATAGTGACAATGGCACAACACAATGATCCTAAAAATAAAGACAAAAAGATGAATGATACAGATAACAATAATGATAATCATAATCATCACACAACGCTCAGGATAATGACAATGATGATAATGATCTATCGTGGATGTAACAACAATAATAGTAATGGTTATTGTGACAATGACAACAACGTTACGAAAGCACAATGAATACAGGCATAGTGATATTGTCATGAAGGAAAATAAGTTTCAAAAATAAGCATAATAATGCCAGTAACAACAACAGCAACAATGATGATGATAGTCGTCACATTAGTAGCAATAATGATAACAATGGCAATGATGCTGATAATGATTTGAATAGTGATTATCATGATAGTGATAAGAGTGATGATTATAAAGATATTACTACTCCTAAAAATACTTATGATAATAATAATAATAATAAAAATGCTGATGATAATAATTATAACAATAGTGCTGACAACAATGATAATGATAATGATACTAGGAATAAAACAGCAATCATGATGATACAAAGGATAATTATAACAATAATGCTATGATACCATTAAGAATGGCAATCATAAAGAAAATAATGATAATAGTGATAATTGTGATGATAATGATAATGTTAATAATAATAATAATAATGGAAACGTAGAATCGAGGGGGATATTAAAAGATTGAAACATAAAGTCAACTGACTGGGAAGAGAAAGGAAAGGTGAACGGAAAAGGAAACGGAAAGATCTAGAAGCAAAATCTAGAGTTTACAGAAAAGGCTTAGGACTATGATTGGAAAACTACAGCAGAGGGTGATAGCAAAGAGCGCAGAAATCAAAAGATAAGAGCAGAGAAACACTCAATTCAGACAAAACGAGAAGTTCATTGTTGATGAGAAGATAAGCGAAGAAGTGAATGGATGTGGGAATATTGCAAGTGATGTGCCAGATGCTGAAGAAAGGAGGAGGTTTTTGGGTTGATATTTGGAGCGTCGGAGAGAGGCTGGATGCTTAAGGGAGTTGAGGAATGAGGGTAACGGCGAACCCTACAGGAAATGGTGTAGACTAGTGTTGAAAAGGTAAAGAAACAGCGTCGAAAGATCCCGAATTGGAAAGCACCAGGGAAGGATGGTGTCCAAGAACATTGGATTAAAAACCTCAATAACATTCATATGAGAATTGCTTGCCAACTGAATAAGGTACTTGTGGGTGAAGATCATTTACCTACATGGATGACATATGATTGTACAGTACTGAGCCAAAAGGACCCTGCGGAAGGTGATGCAGTGGAAAGCTCTCGCCTTAGCACGTGCCTTCCTTTGTTGCGGAAGTCCTTTCCAGGAGTGAGAGCAGAAGAGATGCACCTATTTAGAAAGAGAGAATCTTCTGCCAGAAGAACAAAAAGTAGGCGGGAGTCGTGGCACAAAAGATCAATTGTTAATTAACAAGACTGTATTGAGGGACTTGTAGGAGAAGACATACTAATCTGGTCATGGCAAGGATAGATTATAAGAAAGCTCATGACTTTGTCCCCATAACTGGATTAGTGAGTGTATGGAAATGTTTGGAATTGCAGAGAATGTGAGAAACTTTCTGCAAAGAAGTATGGGTCAGTAGAAGCTTTCATTAACATCTGATGGAGAAGACCTCGATGATGTTGATGTGAAGAGGGAATATTTCAGGGTGATAGTTTATATCCATTGCTGTTTGTATTGAGTATGATTCCAGTGTTGTTAGTGCCTAGGAAGGCTAATGCATGCTATGAATGGAGAAAGGAAGAGCACAGATTAAATCATTTTCTCTCCATGGATGATCTAAAGCTGTTTGGGAAGACCAGATAGATTCCCTTGTGAACACGATTCACATCTTCAGCAAAGACATTGGGATGGTGTCTTGTGTTAGAAAGCGTGGTGTTCTTACCTTGAAGAGAGGAAACATAGCTAGATGTGAGGAGCCAGAACTCCCGGATGGCGAAGTAATGAAGGATGTGGAACAGGAAGGTTACACATGTCTAGGGAAAATCGAACTGGATAAGATCAAGGAAAATAAGATGAAAGAGAAAATTATAAGCGAATACAAGAGAAGGCTCAGGTTGAGTATTAAATCAGAGCTGAATGGCAGAAACAAAATTACAGCGATGAACACATGGGTAGTAGCTATCTTCAGACATGGGGCTGGAATCCTGTTCTGGGAAGGATGTGAACTGAAAGGCTTAGACAGAGCAACAAGAAAGACAATGACAATGTATGGTGCATTTCATCTTAGGAGTGATGTGGACAGACTACTTGAAGAGACATGAAGGAGGCAGAGATCTGGTCAGCATAGAAACCTGTGTCAGAGGAGAGAAAAACAGCTTGGGCTTGTACGTAATGAATTCTGCGGAAAAAAACAACTAATTCAGGGGGTACGTACATCAGGAACAACTGAGACAGGAAATACCATCAGTAAGAGTGAATTAAATCGACATTTTGCTTAATTTCATATTTCATAAATGGACGGAGAAAGGGGTACATAGACAGCTCATCAGGGAAATGTCGGAGAAGGTAGATAAGGACAAAACCTGGAGATGACTAGACAGAAGTGATTAAAGGTTGAGACGGAGGCGTTGTTGTGAGCTGCATAGGAACAGGCGATCATAACAAATTGTGTGAAATGCTATAGTGATAAGAGCATTAATAATCCCCTTTGTAGAATGCGTGGAAAGAGAGGTGTGCAAAACATAATAATGAATGTGAGAAATTAGCTCAAAGAATACAAGAGACGCCATAATAACATAGCAAAGAAAATTAACTGTGAACTGTGTAAGAAAAATGCATTAGAACATGGAAAGATGGTATAAACATGACCCAGAAGGAGCGGCAGAAAATGAAGATGTAAAATTGATGTGGGATATAAATATATTGTGATAGAAGCAAGGAGGCTAGATATTGCTATTATTAATAAAAAGGAAAAAATGACAGTGCCCGCCAATGGAAGAGTACATGAAAAGGAAAGAGAAAAGATGGAGAAATACGCAGAGTTCTGGAGGGAAATTGGAAGACTGGGGCAATTGAGGAAGGTGCAGGTTGTTCCTGTGCTACTAGGTAGGTGGCCTTGGAAGTTTGACAAAGGAATCTGACAGTTAGACTGAAAAAATCGGGGTACCGGGCGATGTCGGAGCTGTACTAAAGACTGCCTTGTTAGGAACTGTAAGGATCCCGAAGAAGGTGTTAGATATGTAAAAGAGGTATATCCTGTTAGACTTTGGGCATTTGTTACGACCGGCCTAACATGAGAAAAGACGGCAATGCCAACAGCCAGAGCATAAGCTGATATAATAATAATTATCATTATTATGATAATAGTTGTAATAATAATGAGGATAATAATAATAATAATAGCAATAATGATAATAATAATGATGATGAGGATAATGATAATAATGATAATAATAATGATGATGATTGTAGATACGTGTTATACACCAGTAAACTTATTGATGATACTGTACATATTATTCCCTGTGTATGTACTATTACATAGCTTATGTAACCGTTATATACTTACTCTTTATACCACGTATCCCTGTGCTCCATGGCGACGACAGTGACGTCACGCCATTTCATGTTTACCCTCTCGCCTGTTCCTTCGAGCCGCGCGGACGATCTCCGGGCGCCTCCTCCTTCTATCCATTTAATAGAGCCTCTAAAGTGAAGGCAGCCTTTCGATAGAACCTAGAACTATCATTCGGACATGACAATACAATGATGATAATGATAATAATAATAATAATAATAACAATGATGACAATAATAATAATAATGATAATAATAATAACAATGATAACAATTTTAATAATATTAATAATATCAATGGTAACTATTATAGTAAGAATAATAATGATAATCATGGTAAGCATGATAATAATAATAATGATAATTATTCAAATATAATATCAATATTAAATATGCTTAACAATAATCGTGATAATAATAATGATAATAATAACAATAAAAGTAATGATAATAATAATAACAATAACACTGGAAAGATACTGGAAAATGAAAATAATCATGATGATAACAGTAACTATAAAACATGTTAATAGATACATCAGCGACAATAAAATCTGAATAAACACAGGGATTTTTAACAATGGACCGTGTTCAAACACACACACACACACATGCACACATACATACACACACACGCACACACACACACACACATACATACACACACACGCACGCACACACCCACACATATACATATATATACACACACACACACACACACACACACACACTATATATATATATATATATATATATATATATATATATATATATATATGTAAATACATATATATATGTAAATACATATATATGTAAATATATATATATATATATATATATATATATATATATTATATGTGTGTGTGTGTGTGTGTGTGTGTGTGTGTGTGTGTGTGTGTGTGTGTGTGTGTGTGTGTGTGTGTGTGTGTGTGTGTGTGTGTGTGGTGTAATGTAATTTAATACAATAACGTGAAATACCTGCATCTGCTAACTCCGCTACAGCATCATATTTCCAGGTTGCGTCGTCGCTTTCTCTGCCTGCTTGGCTGCTTACTATTCTGCTGGCTTTTGCACAAGGATTAGCAGTCTCACTCCTCGTATGTCGTTTTCATTTCTCTCTTGTAAGATAAAAGAGTAAACTGCCCGCCATTCTAATCGAGGAGGATTTTAAAGCAAACCACAACCTCTGCGCTTGGGTGGTCGATCCCACTCGCCGCAGTGGACGGCGATCATGAGCAGATCAATACCACATCTCGTTAATGAGGCAGGATCAAAGCTATATGGTTAACGTAAAAACGCAGGAGGCTATTTTATACATTACAAAAACACAATTATAGAAAAAGATGTGTAGGTGACAATATTAAAAGAAGAAGGACTGGCTTAATCAATCATGTCAAACGGCCGACTGAAGGACTGAGATTGCAAATGTGCCGCAGGAGTCTGATCGGCCGCATGCGGGCTGCGTGTTTGACACCCCTGCTCTGCGCGCTTCAGATGCGTGCCAACGCAATAGTCAGCGGACTCGTACAGCGGAGAGCACATTTACAGTCGTAACTCCGATAGTAAGTTGATCTTGAATAGCAACGCAATCTGTTTACGATTGTGTCTCTAGTTGCCAGCGACCTTCCCGTCAAGTTTTAGAACTTGGTCGTAAAGTTACCAGCGGTCGGAGCTCTGATAATTATGTCTCCGTCGTGTTTTGGGTCAAATTTTAAGTTATAGTTTTATCTATTTTCCACCTTCGTGGCCAGAATGGCAGCTAGCATGCATTGCAGATGCAACACGCCGGAGAAATCTAAATCTCGCAGGAGCGACGATGACATGCAACCGCGCACCGGCCCCGCCCCCCCCCCCCCCCCCGCCCGCCCGCGCCAAGGCCATTCGGAGGACAAACGCCCGCATGCGACCCCGTCCCGGGCGGCCGCCCGCGGCACCTGCAGGCGGCGTATCACAGGAAAGCAGGTTTGTGCGGGGAAAGTGAAGACCAGTGGCGCGGCGCTCTCAGCATTTCCTCTTATCACGGCCGGTGGACACGGCGAGCAACCGCGGTCGTGCATTAGGATTAATAACAAATTCAAGACAGCTTCTGAGATAATAGTGATATTCCCTTTTGCTC
>NW_020870989.1:222802-227802 GCF_003789085.1 Penaeus vannamei | reverse complement strand
CCCTCGTCATTATTTTTGCTTTCAAGGTTACTCGTATTACTAGGCCTAGTGGATCATAAACTGAAGAAATTTGAGTATCATTCTGCGGGTCAGCCTAGATGGAAAATTTGTTTTACATACTTCATAGTCCAAGTTAGGTTCACTTCTTATTTTTTTCACCCAAGGGGAAAAGTTTACTCTTATCTTATAGAAAAATATATCTGCTTTAGGATCATACTAAAGTCTCAGTGCCTTCTCTTGATCACATTGTATTATGTCCATGCCACTTCCATGCTCCATATTGCCACTTCTCAGGGTCCATATCACGCCACACAAATCTATGTTTGTTCAGTTTTTGTTAACTTTACCGCATGATACATTTTCGTAACATCTGCAAATGCTATACGCTCCTGTCTGAATCTAAATAATACCCCGCATAGATTATTGGCATCTGGTCCCTTGCCACACCAACCATTAAGACATTGTCCTTTATATTTTGCGGATGTGTTGAAGAAAATTCGGAGTGGCTTGGATGATGACTCATGATGAGATATGTAACACACTGGACCATCATATAATTGCATTTCCTCCACTGTTTTCTGACAATGTTTCTTCTTTTCATATCATCAATCTCCCTTTGATATTTCTCTGTGTTCTGTACCAAGTCTTTCAAGTCTATTTTCCAGAGATTTCACCTTGGCAACAGCTACTTTCATATTATTCTTTAAATCTTGAGGGTCCTTTAACCATGGATAACTGGACACCCATTCCCTCTTTCCTGCACCATATCTCAAACCTTCTCAAAGAGTGCTAATTCTCTCTCCTCCTTCATGTTGTGAACTGATTCAGGACAGTTTCTACAAAAACACTTGGGACATTTTGGCTCACAATCTATACCTGCATCCTCTATTGCGAAGAATTTGTCCAGTTTCTCACTCAAATCAAAACGAGTCCTTGTCATTGGATAGATAATTCACGGGAATCTCAAATGTGAGGTTATTAGTGATTGCACTAATATGTCCTACTTTATCCACATCTTCAAAGGAGGGGGGGGGGGTTGTGATCCTCTTACACAATAACCAAAGGAATTCTTCAGCAGCTGTAACTGGCCCTCTGTCTGGACTACTTCAGGTAATATTTCACAATATATATATATACATATATATGATATGATATATATATATATATATATATATATATATATATATATATATATATATATATATATATATATATGTATATATATATATATATATATATATATATATATATATATATATATATATATGTATATATGTATATTATATATATATATATATATATATATATATATATATATATATATATATATATATATATATATATATATATATATACATATATATATATATATATATATATATATATATATATATATATTATATATATATATACATATATATTATATATATGATATGTATATATATATATATATACATATATATATATATATATATATATATATATATATATATATATATACATACATACACACACGCACATACACACACACACACACACACCACACACACACACACAACACACACACACACCACATACACATATATATATAATATATATATATATATATATATATATTTGTATATATACATATGTACTTATAGTACTTATATATACACAGCCATGCCCTCGATTGCCCCCTTCTCTAAGCCCCTAAACGCCCGTGAGTACCTATGGTCGGTGATTGCCCTAAAACAATTCACTTTCGTGTCTTAGGAATTTGAAGATAAAGTGAAAAAGCGTAGAAATAAATGGTACAAGAGAGAGGCTGTGAGGAGTGGGGGGGGGGGCAGAGGGAGATGGGAGAAAGGGAGGAGCGACGGAGAGGAACAGTAAGAGACGACAGAGAGAGAGAGAGAGAGAGAGAGAGAGAGAGAGGGAGAGGGGGGGGAAGCTAAAGAGAGAGAGGGAAGGGGAGATAGACACATAGAGAAAGAGAGATGAAGATTAGATAGATAGAGAGAGAGTGGGATAAAGATAGATAGATAGACAGATAGAGAGAGAGAGAGGAGACAAACGCCGGCCCTTCAGTGTCGTAATTCTAAGCGACCATCCGCACGCAAGTTGGCGTTTTTGTAAGAGCATTGAAATGTTTTGTGACGAAACTGGATTTGCTTCTTTGGTGGTGAAGGCGCAGAAAAAGTGCGATCCGGGATGTTGCCGAGCGCTCACGTGCACTCGCTCTTTATATATATATATATATATATATATATATATATATATATATATATATATATATATATATATATATATATATATATATATATATATATACATACGTGTGTGTGTAAGTATGTATATACATGTATATACAAATAAATACACACATATGCACACACACATACATACATACATACATATATATATATATATATATATATATATATATATATATATATATATATATATATGTGTGTGTGTGTGTGTGTGTGTGTGTGTGTGTGTTGTGTGTGTGTGTGTGTGTGTGTGTACATATATGTATGTATACATATATACACATATACATATATGTATGTATACATATATACACATATATATGTATGTATATGTATTTATATATATATATATATAATATATATATATATATATATATATATATATATATATATATATATATATATATATATATATATACTGCCCGTGGCAGCGGCACGGGCAGTATGGGCGTGTGCACGCATCGCTGGTGGGGCGACGGCCTCCATCAGCAGGAGCAGCCATTGGGCCGCACAATAAAAGACAAAGCCAGGCAAAGCCAGACCGCCCGGCGATCCCGTCGGCGGTACCATGAGATCGTCTGTTTTTTTTCGATTTTCGATTTTTCTTGCCAGTTTTGATGAAACTCACACCCTTTTATTTACACTCTAGCCTGCTCTCTGTGGTCGATTTTTTTCGAAATCGCCCGAACAGTTTTTGAATTATTGCCAAAAATGGAAAAAGCAGAATATTTGTTAAAAAAAAAACTAAAATAAAATAAAATAAAACAATCATAGTCATTCTGATCGTTTTATTTTACAGAATCGCCCTTTATCTAGTTCTTGCAGGAAGTGGATTTTTCGATTTCGATTCCTTTTTTTTTCTTTTTTTTACTGTCGACTGGCAGGTGTCCGAAAAATACCTTTTTTTCATATATATCACATGTACAAGCACAGGAAAAAGATCGAAAAATCCGCTTCCTACAAGAAGATATTTTATGTATCTACAAAATGAGCCATAATACGTTTTGGACTAAATTATGCGTCTGGAACAAGATTTCTGCGTAAACAAGTATACTTCCGAGATAACGGTCGTTTTTTTTCTTCTCATAATCCTTATGGTATAAAAAATAAAGGGAGGAGCAAGATCTACTTTCGTCTTTCATCTACTTGCATTCCGAAGACTTGCAAACATTACTAGCACATAACGATTTCTCAAAATCTTACCTAGCACGGTGGCAGTAATTTTTAAGGTCTCTAGGCCTACATTGACCAATTAAAAAAATTCTCTAAAATCCATAAAAATAAACAATTAGAATCATACAGCCATTCTGATTTCATATCTAAATAGAACAATTCTTCTACTATAATATTCGGAAGCCATTTTTTAGGTCCCCTTTATTTTATTTTTGGTGAATATTTTCCTAAGCTCACTATCTCTACACCCTAAAAAGGGATACTGAAAATATATCTCACTTTTATAAGAAGCACATGAAAATATTGCAAATCCTTATTGCACCATGTAATAGATCTATTATTCAGCTACAAAATGAGCCATAATACGTTAAAATCGGACTGAAAATATGTTATGCGTAAAAATGTGAAGGACCTAATAATCGCGATCTTTTTCCTTTTCATTATTTATACATTTTACATGACAAATCATGTACGAAAATACTTGTATATGGTATAATTATCTATTATTTACCTATTATTGTTGCTCTAATAGGGTTTTACAACGTATAATATTGGTCGAAAAAATAACCGTTCTCCAGTCGGACGGGAATCGTGCGCGCCCATTACTCAGCGCGGGCGGGCGTTGTGGACCATCAAATGTTTCTTTGCTTCTGCGGAATACTGGCATGTAACTCTACGGGATCGCGTGGCCAATTTTCACACTCAGACCCCGTGGAAAGACGATATACAATTACCTGGCGATGTAAAAGTATGTATATAAGGTATATAAGCACATAGATAATTTTCGTGTACCCCATGACCTTTTGTTTATTTATAGTTACTTCCGATTATTTCTTTCTTTGTTTGTTGATTGCTTATTTTTTGTTTTTTTGTTTGTGTTTTCTGATATTTCTAAAATATATGAACACATTAATGAGCTTGTAACCAATTGCACTTTGGTGGTGATGCGGACCGTGGTTTGGAACCAGTATTTTTTTTTCCAACTCGATGTTATGAACAGATTTTAATATTTTTTTACCTGGTTTGTCAGCCCGATTAACATTCCATAAAATTTTGGTAGTGATCCGGATCATTTGGCAGTAGTACCCCCCATTTGGGTGGGGAAGGAAGGTTTGCATTATCGAAATGTTTTGCTCATAGATCTAACTTTGTATGATGAAAACATAAAAATAAAATACCCTATATGAACGGCATAGCATTTTTATTTATTTGTAAGAAAAAAAATTTCATCATCGTTTTTGGACCCTTGCCAGATTTTTTAAATTCTTCCAAAAAAATGAAGGTTGGTCTCATCTTATGTGAAATTTAATCTTTCAGAAAGTAATCTCATTTTTTTATTATCTAATCATTACATCACAATTGTTAATTTTTTAAGGTAACATGAACAAGATAATATTTCAGTCGACATCGAAAATGGCTGCTACCACCTAAAAAATAATGGTTGGGTCTTGAAATTTCCAGGGGAGAACCGGGGGCCTAGAAACTTGAAAATGCATTTAACCCAATTTCGGCAAGATGGGCGAGAATCGCCGAAAAAAGTCCAGACGGTCCCTTTAAGGAATCACAAAGGGC
>NW_020870989.1:182451-217702 GCF_003789085.1 Penaeus vannamei | reverse complement strand
TATATATATATTATTTATTTATAGAAATATATCTATTTATTTATAGAAATATATCTGACTCCCCAGCATAACACCTCCCTTTCTGAAATCTGGTTTCCCTTGTGCACACAGGATAATGCTTACCCAGCGGATGAGTTGATGCCTCTCAGTTGTAAGGCAAGGTGGAGAGACTCGGAGCCCTCCAGAGGGGATATAGACGAAACCCTAGGAAAGTGAGTGCCCTCGGCTCCTTAAGGGGTGTTGGGAGATGTGTCTGTAATTTGAATTGATAAGTCCTGTGTTAGGAAATATTTCTGTAGTATTGAATAGATACGTTAACAATTTTCTCTGTGTTATATTATTGTTGTTATTGGTTGTGACGTAAGTTGCTACATCATTATTTTAGTGTTTTTTTTTTTTTTTTGTGCATTAAACAGTAAATATATGACTTGTAGAAACATTATGTAAATTAATGTCTTGTTTCCTTTCTTTTTCAGTTTTTCATTGACGCTAGTTGATTCTTTGGATACGTTAGTAGTGTTAGGTGACATTGAAGAATTTGACAGAGCCTTGCGGTTGGTGGTGAGAGACGTTGGCTTTGACCATGACCTCGTTGTTTCTGTTTTTGAGACAAATATTCGCATGGTCGGGGGTTTGCTGTCGGGTCACATTATGGCCGAACACCTCAATCAGGTAAGGTATAGTTGTGTCTTGGGATGAAATGGATTTTCTGTAAAGTTTATGAGTGTGATCTATGAAGTTTTGAAAGCTGAAGGAAAGTTATCTGTATATTTTTTTATGTGGATGATACAGAAGAATGTTAATCTTTTGCAGCTCTATGGGGCTTTGGGATGGTATCGTGGTGAATTGCTCACGTTGGCAAAGGATCTGGCCACCAGACTCCTCCCAGCATTCAACACCACCACTGGCATTCCTCACGCCAAGGTTAGTTGATGCACCTCTACGTATTGACATATTTGGATGTTAGAGATTGGCGCCTCCTCCTCTTCCTCTTCCTCCTCCTCCTCCTCCTCCTCCTCCTCCTCCTCCTCCTCCTCCTCCTCCTCCTCCTCCTCCTCCTCCTCTTCCTCCTTCTCCTTCATCCTCCCTCCTCCCTCCTCTTTCCTCTCCATCCTACCTGCCCCACTCCTTTATTTATTATTATTTTTTTTTCACTCTCTCTCTCTTTCTTCAAAGATAAAACTACTAGTAATATATCCTTTCTAATATATTTGCTTCCAGGTAAACCTCAAGTATGGCATGAAGTCTCCCAAACTTCAAGGCTCAAGAGAGACATGCACTGCCTGTGCTGGAACAATAATTTTAGAATTTGCTGCACTCTCTCGCCTGACGGGAGACCCCATCTTCGAGGAGAAGGCCCGGCAGGCAATGGACTGTCTGTGGAGTCAGCGACACAGGGGCAGTGATCTTGTGGGAACAGTGTTAAATGTTCATTCAGGTAATTTCCTGTTAACTTTGTTTATTCACTTTATATGTTTATTTTTTTATTTGATTGTTTTTTCTGTTATAATAATATGTAATAAAGCTGGTTGTATTTGTGATAGAGATGAAATCTAGAGTTTTAATGTGGAATGGAGCTGTGGGATAAATACATTATTGGATGTATTTTTATGTAAAAATGTCTTCTGATTGATATATGTGATGGAATTCATGTAAAGAAAATATGTATATTTAATAAGTTATTTTCTACCTTATTATTAGGAATGAAAGTAATATAGAATATTTTGCCTTGCTTCTCCATAGATTCCTCTTCTTACTCTGACTCGGATGAAGAAGACTTTTGAGAGGCTTAAGAAAAATCTTATCCAACCATTCTCTTCCAGGTGATTGGGTTCGGAGAGACTCTGGTGTCGGGGCGGGAATAGATTCCTATTACGAGTATTTGCTGAAAGCTTATGTTCTTTTAGGAGACGAAGGATACCTAGAAAGATTCAACAAGGTATTTGGTCATTTAGTAAATTCTCCTTTTCATTATATACAAGTCTGTGTTGGAAGTAACAAAGCTAAAATTACTGATCATCATCATCTTCTTTTGCACTTTACATCATTGGAAAATTCATGAAGTTAAAATATCAAGAAGCTCTCTTTTTTGTGTTTTATTATACCAAGAATATGCAGTGTCCATGTTTGATTTTGTATATAAAAAAATTACATTTTCTTCTCAGCATTATAGTGCTGTCATGAAGTACATAAGCCAGGGCCCCATGCTCCTGGACGTCCACATGCACCGGCCTCACACCACATCACGCAACTTCATGGATGCACTCCTAGCGTTCTGGCCGGGGCTTCAGGTAAACGAAAAGCTTGTGTTTTTCGCTGGAATGCTGGTGGGGTTACCTTATGGTTTTGCAAAGGGGAGTTACCTAATGGTATTTAATCATCTTTCAAGTTGTCGTATCAGGTATGTTTGTTAACCCATTCGTCCCGGGTGTCACATATATGGGACACAGGGAAAAAATAAACAGTGTCGGGCTGCTCGCCAGTGCGATGCTGTCTCGGAGCCGCGCTCCGCGGCAGAAGCGGCGGGCGGCCGGGCGGGCGGACAGACTCCGGGGAAGCTCCGCCGCCGATTTTGTAGCTGCCCGGATTTTTTAAATTTTGGCTACAAAATGTACCCCGGCGCGGGTGGGTTAAAAAAATGGTAGCCATATGTGAATACAAATTAAGTACAAATTTTGTGTGCATAATACTAGTGACAAAATTATGATAATAGTAACAGCAATATTAGGAAGTTAAAAATCAGAAAACCTTGAATGTTACTGATAACATTGGAATGATTTTTCCGTACATGCATATATTTATAGACAATAATGCACAAATTGACATCATTAACATCAGAATTACAGTTCAGCCATTGCATTAAGAGTAGGTTCAGTTCAGACCATGATTTATAGGGGGGATGGATTGTGGTGATCTGAATGATTATTTGAAGTTTGCTGGTATAGCTTTTGCATGAATGCATATAGTCTCTTTCCTATTTTTCTTGCTGTCTTTTTTTCATTTCATTATTAATTTTTCCCATTTATAAAAAAATGTTTTTTTTTTTTTTTAATCTATAGGTATTAAAGGGAGACATCAAACCAGCCATTGAGACGCATGAAATGCTGTATCAGGTGATACAGCGGCATAACTTCCTCCCTGAAGCATTTACAACAGACTTCCAGGTGGGATCTTAACTAGATTTATTTATTTCTTCAATTCTATTTTATTTATTGTTTATGGAATAAGAAACTTGTTTCTCAAAGGGAAAGAAAGAGGTATTCCTTGAGATAATCTGTTCCAAATAGATGTAGTTACAAAAGCATTTATGGTTGCATATGCATATATAAGTATAAATTTATATGATCTACAGGTTCATTGGGGCCAGCACCCATTGCGGCCAGAATTCCTGGAGTCAACATACCTCTTGTACCTGGCCACAGACGATCCCTATTACCTGCGCGTGGGGGAACAGGTTCTACGCTCTCTACAGAAGCATGCCTGGGTCCCTTGTGGTTACGCAGCAGTCAAGGACGTGCGAACCGGGGTACACGAAGACAGGTAGAGAATAATGTGGATTTTGGTCTTGGAAGGGAAATTGGTTAAGGTTGACCTACAAGCCTTCCTCTGTTTTGAAGTGGAGGAGAAGAAAGGTTTTCTTAATTCGTAGTGCTTATATTCTACAGAATAAGTTGCAGTGATGCAAGGGGTTTGTTTCGGTTTTAAAGAGTAATATTGCTGAAAGGAGGAAGTGGGTTTTGCTATTACAGATACATCTCGATGGAAGTATATAGCAAATTAAATATTATTGTAATTTAATGGTTATTAAATAGATTACTGAATCATGTTAGTTATATTGGTGATGCCCCTTTAAGTGGTGTTCATTTATTGGGAAATGTGATATTTAGGGGATCATTGTTATTGGAAATCTTGAAACCACTATCTTGGTATCAAATGGGCTTTTATTTAAATATATTGATGCAATTTTCTCTATCAGTGCATTCTGTAAAATTGTTTGTCAAAATTTGGCTTACAAAGTGGAAACCACACAAGTTAGCTTGATTTCTAAATGCATTTCACGGTTGTCTCTTAGTGTATTAACCCATTCGTCCCGGGTGTCACATATATGAGACACAAGGAAAAAATAAACAGTTTCGGGCTGCCCGCCAGTGCGATGCTGTCTCGGAGCCGTGCTCCGCGGCAAAAGCGGCAGGCGGCCGGGCAGGCGGACAGACTCCGGGGAAGCTCCGCCCGCCGATTTTGTAGCTTCCCGGATTTTTTAAATTTTGGCTACAAAATGTACCCCGGCGCGGGTGGGTTAAGATGCTTGACATACCTGTGTTGAGGTAATGGTCTCTTCCGCCTGACAGGATGGACTCGTTTGTGTTGGCGGAAACCTTCAAGTACCTGTATCTATTATTTGCCAAGCCGAGTGACCTGATTATTGACCTGGACCAGTTCATCTTCACCACAGAAGCTCATCTGTTGCCCCTTTCTCTGGCACGGCTTTCAAACCTCACTGTTGTTCCGGTGAGTTTTTGGGCTTCTATGGCTTGCAAAGAATTTTTAGGGATAGTCTCAGGTTTCCTGTTGTGTACAAGTTAAAATGAGCTGTCATGGAAGTTATAACCTAATTGTATATATATTTCATAGGATAATGTAGATAGTCATTTCTATTATTTCTGATGCATATTAGTACTAATTTCCTCTGCCACTCTCAGGGTCCTGACAACCAAGACACGGCACAGGACAGTGACGTTGAGTATGCAAGGTCCTGCCCCAATGCCCACTACCTCTTTCCTGGCCGCCATGAGTTTGCAGAGACTATAAGGCGTCCACTGAAAAACTTTGTCAATAATGTGTGTCCCTCCCGAAAGACCATCAAGAGAAAGCTACGCGCCTCAGAGTTTCAGGCAGGGAATAGCCGACACATGGGGCTCCTCAGGGACATGGGCATTACTATTATGGCGCTACCTGATGGTCGTGTGCAACTACTGCACACTTCCTCAAATGTAAGTTATAAGAAAATTTTCCAGTCAAATTTTAGTTTTTATGATGTTTTTTCGAGGGGGGAATAGTCTCGTAGGATAAAAGGCATGCCCTTCTTTACTTTGCAAAGCATGTAATGCTTGTCTTCCCCCATCCTGAACAGGCTAAGTCATCTGATGATGCAGAGGAAGGGCTGCTGTTCATGCAGGAGATGATTGAGCTAAGCAAACTGCAGCAGGAACAGCCTGAAAATCCCCCTCGCGTTGTGTCGTTCACCCGTTGGGTTGATGGACACTCAAGTAAAGTCACCATCCAGGCTGGCCCTGCACAATTTGGGCTTGACCTCAAAGGGGATGTGCAGGTAACTTGTTTTTGTATATTTATTACTTTGATACTTTGTCATATTTGTAATATATCATTGTTTTACTGGGGTTGGATTGGATATTTTTTCCCTTTTCCCCTTGAAATGAATTTTACATCAGATTTATTAAGAGATGTATTGTTTGTGAGGCATTCCTTCTAATTATACCATTGACAATTTCCTCCAAAGGTCAGCGGACCTGTTGTAAAGGCCAGGCATTTACGTGCCTGTGACCAATTGGAGAACGAGAAAGAAGTGCGTGGAAAAATAGTCATCATGGAGCGAGGAGACTGCATGTTTATTGAAAAGGTTGATAGCTTTTATTACTATATTAAGATTATATTAGAATTTATGAAATGAAGTGCATACTAAAAGTGCTGTACATACATGTATTGAATATCATTATTGTCCTGTACTGGGTCATGAATATGGTATCTTTTTCTTGGCCAAAAGTAAATCCTCAGGGGTTTAGATTACAAAAAGCCTCTTAACTCTTCAAAGTGCCCATATTGTGTTCATAATAGCTTCATGTATTCCAACTCCTTCCAGGCCCGTAGATTAGAAGCCCTGGGTGCCATAGGGGGCATAGTCCTGGACAACACTCCAGGAACATCTGCTACAAGTTCCCCAATGTTTGCCATGTCGGGAGATGGCACTAATGATGTCAGCATTCCTTTAGTGTTCCTCTTTTCGGGGGATGCAGAAGTGCTCCTCAAGGCGCTGCAAGACAACCCAGACCTTGAAGTTGTTCTATCAGACTATGTGGAGAAAGGTGGGTAGTGTAATTGAAACCCATAGTCTGTACATCACTAAACGCAAATACAGTAGTAGCTGTAAAATTGAAATGAAGAGGCCAGTAAAGAATACAAAATCCAAAACAGTTCCAGTATAAATGTATTCAAGGGGACGCATATCAATTCTTGGTATTCCCACTTTGTTGAGTCTTGTTTACATTGAACAGGAAGGGATTTTGTGTTTGTCTTTGTGGCTCGATTTTGTACTCCCTTATTTGAAGTACGTAAGTGCTTGTGAACAAAGAAATCTGTGGGAGTGCCTTGTGCTTTTTTTTTTTCAACTAGTTAGTGTAGTTGTGTTGTTTCCAGGTTTTAAGCTTGTGTGATTCAGATTATTTGATGGTAATTCATTGTAGTAGATTAGTTTACTGCTGTAGATTTTTTTTTTTTTTTTCACATTTTTGTTACTTATTTTCTTGTTTGTTCTTGATTTTAAGTGCATTTTCCCCTTTTTTCCACTATTATTGTTGTTGATCTTATGGATTTATTTTCAATTTCTACAGATTGGGGTATCCCTAAAGACATTTGTTCTTACATCATCTATTTGGAAGAGTTTGTGTTCTTGACACCTTTGCCTTATGACATTTGGAAAGCATACTTCAGACAGCTCATACCGAATGGTGTATTGACTGAAGAGAGAGACGAGGTGGACATAGCTTCAGAGAAGGAGGGCAGTAACAAAGAAGGGTCAGAGAGTGATCATTTAGAGGAAGGTAGGGCCAGAGCTCATGGGGATCACTTTGACTGTATAAAGCTTGGGGAAGATGTAGCAGACTCCCCCAGAGAGGCTAACGGACAAGAGGTAGAAATCATGGACGATAACACTAGATTGACTAATGGGGAAAGCGAGAGTCGTGGAGAGAAGCATGTGGTCAAGAGTTGCAAGCCCATCGAGGCGAGGGAGGAGGACGAAGCTGGGCATCAGGTGAAGTCAGAGGGAGGGAGTCATTGCGCTTCGCCTGCCGGAGAGGAAGGAGACGGAGTAGAGAAAGCCCTGGCAATTAATTCACTCGAAGAAGGTGCTGGATATAACAGCTTGGGTTTGACTCCATAACAAGGTGAAGGTTGCATGGTGTGTGGGAGGTTTGGTTTGTTTTTAAGTGTGCTGGTTTGGTTTGAATTGGATTGTTTGGCTGGCCCTCGTCTCTGTTTGTTGACTACCAAGATTATCTTCTGTGTTTAAGACTTCTTGTACAAACCTTATTGAATATTCCATTTCAGATCATAACTCAATATATGGCCATGCCAGTTAGGTGTTATTTCCAGGCCTATTTGAGAAAATTCAACAAAGATTAAATTCTCATGTGAGGTATTATCATCTGCTCACCTTGTTAACTCCCTACCACCTCTTTTTCATATGTTTTTTTTTTTTGTTGTTTGTTTGTTTGTTTGTTTGTTTGATTAATCAGCTTATGCCTTGAAAGGATTTAACCAAAAAGTAATATAGCACCAACTTAAGCTCATTTTGAATTCACCTTTTGGGAGACCCTGAAAAAATTGACGGATTTTCAGCTGAAGCAGATAATTTTTCTAAGAAAGGGATTGCAAAGCCATTGCATATGAGATTTGTAATGATGTTTCCAAATGAAAAGACATATCCACGTAAGATAGATTTGACAAAATATGGTCAGTAGTCATGTGAATACATTATAATGCGAATGAGGTAATCCAAAAATAAAAAGGATTTGACAAAATATGGTGAGTACTCATGGACATATGATATAAATTATGTAATCCAAAAATAGAAAAGGTGAATAATTGAGATGAAGCAAACATCTTGAATGACTTTAATTTTTGTATCTGCATTTTGAATATTGAGCATTGTCTTGGCTGTGTTATATGGCCTTTTTTCTTCTTTTCCTTTGAAGTAATTTTGCTTTATTAACATAGCTAACCAAGAGAAAATATATATTATACATGAAAGATTTTTTTTTTATAATTAGTTTTGATTATTAACATAATGATTATTATGATGTTAAAATGTGAATGACAATTAAAAACAGAAGTAATAAGAGAGAATCCTTCCAAAAATCAAGGAATAGGGTAAACAGGTGAGATAGGAGGGATTAAGAATTGTAGAGCCATCTCTGTGTAAACAATCATTTAACAAAAATTACAGTGGACATGGTATTTTTTTGCCATTGGGAGTTAAAGATTTATTCGATAGTGGGTGATATTTTTTATGGCTATTTTATGTTGGTAATAACGTTCTGAGCCATTCTTTAACTTGTCAAGTGCAGACTAGGAAAGACGGAGCCAAAAGTAAAGGAGTCTTTAGCCCTGGTATTGGTGAATAGCCAGTTTGTATGCTGCCAAAAGTTGTCTTTTGGTGTATAAGCAGGCATTATTTTTATTTATTTATTTATTATTTTTTTTTATTATAATTACAATTAGAAGTGATTTCCGGGCAGAGTAGGACAAGACACATCTTGCCAAAGACAGAAGACAAGGCATTGTTTGTAAAAATGAAGTAAATTTCATGCAAGAGAAATTAACCCCTTGGACCTGGATGATGATGCGGTCATGTCAAGGAAAAACTTGGGCAGCTGCCAGGGTACATGAATATGCCATCAACCGGGCAAATGGACGACAGCCCAGGTGATGCGAGCAAACCGTCAAGAGCGAAGGCCAGGGTGATGGAAAAGACTCACCACGAGTGCACAAACCTCTTGGAAGTGCGATTTGACCCATTTGGCTCTTATAGAGGGGCTTTAGCATAATTCCCATCGACAAACAAATGTGGAATGTAAGCAGCAGTGACTGGAAGAGCGCCGGCTCCAAGGACGCCATTTCCATGCTGTGTACCGTATTCCTGGCTGCAGGTTGTATTCCGTAAATCTTCTTCTTCTTCTTCTTCTTCTTCTTCTNTCAAAAGACTAATATGGACATTGGAAAATGGTAATAAAGTAAAAAAAAGTTTACACAAAATAACTTTTCAAAGGGGAGGTACAGTCTTATCACTGCTCATGGGTGTTCGTGTACGCCCGGCCTACGTGCCACATGCCCGGGATGTTGGCCACTTACGTAACCCATTGCCCAGGGTTTTCAGCTCCGTGATTTCCGTCATGCGTCCGGATCCAAGGGGTCAATATGAAAGAAAAATTATTGATGTAAATGAGAGAAATTATTTTAATAATCAATGATGCTTATCTGACGTAACACATGCTGCATGATAATAAGGTTGATGTACTCCTGATATTTCTGATTGTGATAGCCAGGGAATCTTTTGGTTAAATGAAAAAGAAAAATATGGAAAATGTGTTTTCCTTTCTGTTATAATTAATTCAAATTCCCATTTATATAAGATAAGCACTGGAAGAGCTAGTGGTTAAGATATTTTTGTACATGTGTTATAAAGGTTCACTGAACTGACATTTACAGTATTTTGATCTCTAACAGGTGGCCAGAGTACTTAGAGGATTATTTAGAGTTCTGTTAAATTAGTAATAAAGAAGATATGTATATATACTGGATGTACATAAGAAAAGAGAAGAGCAAAAAGTGAGCACTTCAACTTTAATTATATTTATATATATTGCAGAAAAAAAGGATCACTAGTGTTTGGAACATTTTATAGCTGTGACTTAGTTTTATATCTGTAATTTTACAAGCCCTTGACCCTTCCAGGTAAAGGGTCTGTGGAGGAGGTAGAAGTTGATGGGAAGGATGCATCGGAGGGCGCGGGGGAGGCTGGGGAGGCTGGCCTGGAGGAAGGGGCCATGCCGCAGGTCGTCTCCATCATCAATAACAGACACCAGGTAAGAAGCTCTGGCAGTTCTTGAACTCTGAATTGAGCTGAGAAAATATAAATGATAAGAAATTTTGTGATTTCTTGTATGTTTGTGTATGTGAGGGTGCATGCGCATGAGTGTGATTGTACTAGCATGTTTATGTTTTTAACTTAATTAAATGGGTCAGTATCACTTCCAGGGAAGTGAAAGTGTGTCTAATGATGACCTAGTAACAGTGGTTGAGGGACAGCATGAGGAGCAAGCATTGTCCGTTCCCCAAGATGAAGCTCAAAAAAATCAGGTCAGATTAGATTATACTGAAGTTTGATACACAAAGTGCCAATCAGTACTCCTTTTTTTTTTTTTTTTTAGCAATTTATTAAAATTGTGATAATTTCTACAAGTTTAACTTTTCCACACACAGGAAATACTGAAAGAATTGGAGGAGGCTGAGACTGCAGAAGAAATCCTGGTAGCTGCAGTGAGATATGTAAATTTGCGTCAAGAGCAAGAGAATGCCAAAGGAAATACTCCATTATTAGATCATCCATCATCATCCATCGTGACAGAACTGCAGAGTCTGCTGGTTCGCAAGACAGCCTCAGACCCAAGTCTCCTGAGGTCGCTGCTGAGTGTCCACCTGCGCGAACTCATGGCCGTTTTGCAGCAGGCCACCCCAAGCCCAGCTGACTTGGATGCCTCCATCCACCAGCTCCTGAACCAGTTGTCAGCCTTCAGCACGAAACCCCCACAGGAGAACACAAAGAAGCCACTGACGACTGCCCCGGCCTCTCCCCAGGGGGCGGCACAGAAGGGGGACTTCCATGAGAACAGACTGGAACATCTCACTGAAAAAATTCAGGAAAAGATCAGAAAACTTAAGAAGAAGTACGAAGGGTTGATCCCACAGCACATAGAGGGCTTGCTCAGTGATTTGGAAGGCACTTCTCCCCCCAATACCAAAGATGCAGACAGGAAAGATGAATTATAATAGAGCCATATTTTTTGTGTGACGTTTTGATAATATAAATCCATGTTAGATTATGTTTACCATATTTGTTATCCTTATCCTTTATTTTATTTTATCTTCATTTTGTTTTGGTTTATTTATTCAGATTTATTTGGTTCAGGTGCATAATGTAATAAGAAATTACAAAGATACTCAGAATGGTGGATAAAACTGATGTTGATTCTATGCCACACTGATGATATTTCATTGCACAGACACTGACTGGAGGATGCTCAGGGGAGCTGCTTGTCACTGTGATATTTGACATTAGTGGAGCAGTCATGTTGTGTGCGGTTTGTACAGTCAAAGTTTTATTATGGTACTTTCAAACATACAAAGTGCTCATGCATATTCCTTATCATGTCTCTCTAAACTGAGGCATTTGTGTATATATTGGATACGAAGGAGTGCACCATTTTCTCACAAGTTCAATAGTACTGAAAACATTCCAGAAGAGAGACAGTGAACACTGAGACAATACTAACTTAAGCCATACCTGTACAGAAGCCTACCTGATGATAGCAGACAACCATCGATCGAGTGCAGCGAGATCAGTACCAGTGACAGTTCTTGGCAAAGCTCATTTGAATTGATGTTGCGATCTCTAGGCATAACAATTCTTCCAGTTGAAAGTACGACAGAAAAGAAGACTGCTTTTGAACTCATAAGGACATTGTGATATTGCATAGAAGTGAATATGCATAGCATTCATTAGTAGGCTCCTCACCCCACAGAAGTTCAATTAAATGTAATGCCATTTCTTCCCTTTCATGCAGTTTATTTATTGATTTTGTAACATAATTGTGTAAATGTTATAAGATGTAATTTAATATGTGCAGTTACAAACAAATCCATCCTATTGAAATTTAGGCATTTGCCAAGAGCAGAGGGCAAAGAATCTTTGTTCTGGCTGATTCTCACACCTGTTTGACTCCCTGAGAGCTAGTTCCCCGACAAGGTGTAAAAGGTTTAATTTTCATTCCTGGAAATATTCATGCCTTCATCATGTGCACTTTATATTTCTCTTTTTCTTTCTTTTGTTCTCCGTTTGTCACTATTGGAAACAAAAGGTTTTAAACATTTATTTGCAAGGGAATAGGGAATTGAAAATATACAACTTTCACCTCCTTGGACTCGTTAGTTAAACATACAACTGTACCTTACCTGATGCTTTCCCTTTCCTCCCCAACCTTCAGTCCTTCCCTTCCCCCTCCCTTAAGCTTTTTCAGAAGCCATGCACCGCCACCTGGCCATGCACACTGGGTAAGCCAGCATCACATCATTATAACTTATTGTCCTGTTCTCTGTTGAACTCTCATCACATACTTCACCCATTGTATTTCATCTCTGTGGTGTATTGCTTGCAGCATCTCTCGCAACCACATTCATATTAGGTTAAAGGAAGCAAGAGGAAACCATGTATTTTCTTTTTATATCTTTGCTTTTCTTTTCTTTTCTTTTCTTTCTAAGTTAGGCCATTTTTTGTGGGACAATTGAAGATGAAGATACTTGCTTTAATGAATTCTGTAGCTTTAACATAAGTCAAAGTAGATTTCCTGTGTCATTTCACCTCTTTCACACTTAAATTGCATTCTTTCCATGTTATGGCTAATGCACTGCCTTATTCCTCATAGATATAAATTTTATAAAGAGAACTTGTTGTTTGTTAAAATAAAGAAGTTGAGGGGATATGAGCATTCCTTAATGTAGTAATACAAATGCTGTAGGTATTCCTTTATTAAACTTTCAGCCAGAACATGGAATTCACTTATGATTGGCCGTAGCAGGTGTGGGTGCTATACAGACTGGGTCTGTCTCCTGTTCCTGTGTGTATGTGTGTGCGTGTGTATCAGCAGGTGTGCACCAGTGTGTTTTTATCATAATGTGCTAGGGTTACTGTAAAAACGGAAAAAAGTTTTTAATAAAGGTTAAAGAAAATTTACAAGTGCATTTATTATTATAAAGGCCTAATAGTGAATCTGAAATGGATTTCAGAAACTTTAAATGTTACTTATTTTACTTTCAGTAAAAACTTGAGCAAAATCAATAGCTTCTTGAATTTTAAATTAATGAGAAATATTGGTTCATAGAGATGCCCTGCTATTATCATATGCTGCAAATCCTATTTCAAATTACTTTTGTAAACTTTAGTTTTAAGGCTGTTCTTACTTGAATACTCATAATGTACTCAATATACCCAACCAAATTTGTCATACACCAAATTTTTTGTGCATGGTTACAACCATTCTGTATCAGTATGGGAATATCAATAATAATAAAAATAAGTGAATGAATAAAAGAAAAATGAAAAAAATGCACCTCACAGAATAAAGAAATTGGTGATGAGGGGAAATGAAAAGACCACTCAGTCCAGCATTGTCACTGAGAATGCCTGGTCCGCCTGCCATGCTTTGGAGGCTAAACGTTTTCATTTTTCAGTCTTCCTCAAAAGTGTATTATAGTTGATGTTTTTAATACAACCTTAATCACAAAATTATTTTCTGGTCAAGATTGCAAAAAAATGTCAAATAATTAACTTCGCTACCTGGAATTTCACATTTGCTCCTATATTAGTCACGAAGTATGAGAGACAGTGACAACATTTCAGTCTGACATGAAAGACAATATAAGGAAACTAATATGGATTCTTTTTTTCTTTTATTGAGTGTTATTCTGTTTTCTGAATATAAAAGATATATTTCAAACTTCCTATTTGCAATAACTAGATGATCTGAGTCACACAATACAGATAGGATGCAGCAGTCACAACTTTTGTGTTCAAAAGGGGGGGGGGGATTATTTTCCTAGTCTCTAACTTACTTGCGTTTGTTATGGAACCTATGGAGCTTCACAGTCACAAGAAAAGTAACCAAACACACGCAGTCCAAAGAGAGTAGTGACACAGCATGTGTGGAATTTCCATAATAATAATCCTTTTACATCCTTTAAACAAAGGCATTATCTCCACAAAGGTAAACTTTCTGCCTAGAATATGTTCAACATAATAAAATGTAACCTAAAAGTTATTCACTTCTCTGCTATAGTTCGAAAGATATAATATTGCATAATTCTGATAACAGTACAAATTTCTTCCGTACAAAAACATCAAAACACTTTTTCTGTAATCTGAAAATAATGGCTACTCAACCCAAAGCTGCCAGGAACATGCAATGTTTCCTGCAGTATTATTTTCTGAAATGTTTTTACACACACGGCTCCACAAGTGACCGAGGAGTACATCAGTTGACCTACATGACCTGACCTGATTTCTCTCTTCCTTGAGCTTTGGGGATTTTTTTCTAGTGCTATTAATATTGATGTTGTTATCAATACTGGTGATGTAATTATTAGTGTTTTTAAGAATACAAAAAGCAATATAAAATTAAAAAGAACATTTCTGAAGAATCAAGGAAAAGGCTAAGCAGGTGAGATAAGTAAGATGAGTAACTGACTCCTCGGTGACTAAGCACTTGTGGAGACAACTATGTGTACATACAATTAAGATATTGAACTCACTTTGGGTACGACATGTACGTACATGTCATCCCCGGTGGCACTGGGTTAAAAGCAATATAAACTTTGTATGTTCCTGGGGTATTCAGATTACAAAAGACAGTTCTCCAATATGGATTAACTGAATAAGCACTACATTTAAGTAAATTCTTAACCCACTTGCGACGGGTGTCACATATACGTGACTTCTGGAATAAGGACCATGTCCAGGTGTCCCACCGGTGCAATGCTAGATCGGAGCTTGCACTCTTGCACTTTTTGTCGCCCGAGGCGGGCGGCACACAGACAGATTCCTGGATTGGCCTGTGTGCTGATTTTGATACCACCCGGAAATGAGGATTATCACCCTCCAAACGGACCATCGTGGGTGGGTTAAGGTCCATAAACACATATTGGGCAGAACAAGAGATTGACAGAAATAACATTTTCCATAAAAATTTCCAGAACTATTAACCATAAAAAGTTTCAAAGAATGCTGCAACTTGGGGCCTAATATAGCCATACATATAGTTCCAAGAAGAGTCATTTATAATGTTTGCCACAAAGTACTTGAGGAGAACACATTACTCACTTTCTTCTTCACTTCCACTAGTCTTGTCTTCTTCACTCTCATCCTCACTAGAATCTGTTTCCTCAACATATACCACAGGTCTATTTGGATTTTCCATTAAAAGATCATCATCATCATCGTCATCATCTCCACTTTCTTCATCACTTTCGACATCATCTTTCAGCTTTATTCTCTCAAGTTCTTTGCTTGCCTCCTTCTCATCTTTCTCCTCATCTTCATGCTCTGAAAAGCCTGCTGGCCACTTGTTGTTTTGCACTATGTACCGGATGTGGTCCTTCATCAAAATGCGGACAATTTCAGCCCTCACTTTGTTGCCCTCCGGGATGGGCTCTGTCACTACATAGTCACCTCGCTTGATCCACACATGTTTGCGGAACTTGTGTGGCATGGAGACTAGGAACTCCTCCCCATCTGGTGTGGTCACCTGAGTTGGAAAGGAAATCGATGAGTAGCTGAGAGCCAGGAAAATTTGTTCATTTCTAATAATGGCACTATTTGGCTTGAAACCAGCCTTATGTTATCTATACAACTAGTGTATAGGAAATCACAAGGCTCAAAAATAAATATCTAAATAAATGTGTACTTTACTCATTCACTGATGTGCAGGATTCATGCTAAACAAGAAAACACAAGAATATGCCGAAAGCCTTTATGCTCTATTGTTTTTGGAGGGCCTGAAGAATATAACCAAGAGGCCCTTGGCATTTTCTTGTATAAATCCTTTTCCCATTGTTATTTTATTTATAACATTCTCACTATGATTAATAAAGTTTCAATGTATATACTGACAAAAATATGTAAGATGGGCACATAAACACTCACCTGGTGTAAATTATTGCCTCGTGGTCTTACAACCTTCACAATGGATTGGTGTTCTTCCGGCAGAGAATAGTCCTCGTACAACTCACGTTCTACATGTTTCTTTTTGGTTGTAACAGACATTATGATCTTATCGATGATGTTTCATATAGAAGACCTGCAAAATATCATGGTTTCAAAATGCAATAGTTTATACACAGAATATATTACCAATGTTGCTATATGCAAAATACTGGTTCTGATGACTGGCTTTTATAATGAAAATTATTGATGATATATGTTGCCTGCCATCTATCAAATCTTGGCTCTGTTGCCTGTCATCTATCAAATTTTGATTCTGTCAACCATACATAAGAGGGATATTATGAAACTGATGGAGTACAGTAAAATAAAATGTTTAAAGTTTAATGTTTGAAACAATTATATGTGCTAGACATCAAAAGGTCAAATGGCACTATGATAAAGTATTGTGACAAAAAGGGTAAAGAGGAGTTAAAGATTAGGGTAAAATGTGTTAGATGTCAATGATTAGAGAGCGTCACAGGATAGTATGGTAGTGAAAAGCGAAAAGAGAAGAGCATATGAAGTAAAGCAGAAATTAGCAAAAGAGGGAGAGGTTAAGGGGGTAGAGCGATTGTGTGAATTGCAGTGTATCTGTGACTGGGGAAGGAAAGACCACTGCTGTAAAATGTCCACCAATCCATAACCCAAGCAATCACTTTGGTCTCTAGCAAAGGGAAAAGCACTATGCCAGGAGTCAGTGCAACAGGGCAAACCCAAGACCTTGTACTGATATAAATGACTGTAAACGCTGAGCAGTTTGGACCCTTCCTTGCTCTTTGTACAGCACGGATAATTAATCTCCTTTCAGAGAGTGAGAGAGATAGAGAGAGAGAGAGAGAGAGAGAGAGAGAGAGGAGAGAGAGAGAGAGAGAGAGAGAGAGAAGAGAGAGAGAGAGAGAGAGAGAGAGAGAGAGAGAGAGAGAGAGAGAGAGAGAGAGAGAGAGAGAGAGAAGAGAGAGAGAGAGAGAGAGAGAGAGAGAGAGAGAGAGAGAGAGAGAGAGAGAGAGAGAAGAGAGAGAGAGAGAGAGAGAGAGAGAGAGAGAGAGAGAGAAGAGAGGGAAGGGAGAAGAGAAGAGAAGAGAGAGAGAGAGAGAAGAGAGAAGAGAGAGAGAGAGAGAGAGAGAGAGAGAGAGAGAGAGAGAGAGAGAGAGAGAGAGAGAGAGAGAGAGAGAGAGAGAGAGAGAGAGAGAGAGAGAGAGAGAGAGAGAGAGAGAGAGAGAGGGAGAGAGAGAGGAGAGAGAAGAGAGAGAGAGGAGAGAGAGAGACAGAGAGAGAGAGAGAGAGAGAGAGAGAGAGAGAGAGAGAGAGAGAGAGGAGAGAGAGAGAGGAATGAGAGAAAGAGAGAGAGAAGAGAGAGAAAGGGAGAGAGGAGAGAAAGAAGAGAGAGAGAGAGAGTCGAGAGAAGAGAGAAAGGAAGAGAGAGAGAGAAAGGAGAGAGAGAAAGGAGAGAGAGAGAGAAAGGAGAGAGAGAGAGAAAGGGAGAGAGAGAGAGAGAGAGAGAGAGAGAGAAGAGACGAGAGGGAGAGAGAGGAGAGAGAGAGAGGAGAGAGAGGAGAGAGAGAGAGAGGGAGAGAGAGAGAGAAAGAGAGGAGAGAGAGAAGAGAGAGAGAGAGAGAGAGAGAGAGAGAGAGAGAGAGAGAGAGAGAGAGAGAGAGAGAGAGAGAGAAGAGAGAAGAGAGAGAGAGAGAGAGGGGAGAAAGAGGGGAAGGAGGAGGAGGAGAAGAGGAGGAGGAGGGAGGAGGAGGGAGGAGGGAGAGGAGGGAGAGAGGAGAGAGAGAGAGGAAAAGAAGGAAAATAGGAAATAGGGAAAGAAGAAAAGGGAGAGGGAGAGGGGAAAGATGAAAGAAGAGAGGGAGAGGGGGAGCAGGAAAGAAGAGAGGGAAAGAGGGAAAGAGGAAAGAAGAGAGGGAAAGAGGAAAGAGGGAGAGAAGAGGGAGAGGAGAGGAGAGGAAGAGGAGAGGAGAGGGAGAGGAAAGGAGAGGGAGAGGAGAGGAGAGGAGAGGAGAGGAGAGGAGAGGAGAGGGGAGGGAGAGGGAGAAGGAGAGAGAGGGGGAGGAAGATGAATATAAAGTTCTGATTCTGATTCTGATTCACTTGAATTGTCTGTTACAAACTCAAAAAAGAGTATAAAACTGTTCTTCTTATGACTGGCCTGTTGGTCTAAAGCCAGGCTTGTTTGCTTGTCTGAAGACAAACTGAATGTCACAACATCCTTTTTGCCATGAAATGATTGTTTCCAGACAAAAGTGCTTCAGTTAAAACTAAAATTGCAGCATCTTCGTCCCTCTAATGTTTGTCAGTTTCAGGTGAAAGTCAAAGCAGCTGCTGCAAAAACTTTACTTTTATATCACTCAGCCTTTTTATTTTCATATAAAACAAAAAAGAAAAAATGCGGCATATTAACAGTATGAATTCATAAGTCTGTTAGACTAAAGCACTGTTTACCATGTTGGTGATATTTGTTGCACACACACACAAACAAAGTTATTAACTTTTCTATTTAATTTTACCAAAAGAAGCAAATTATGAAAAACTTGTGCGTAGACAAGTTGTCATAAATACTAACATTATGGATATTGGTTACTGCTCTTGTATGTGATATCAAAGGCATCACTGGGATACCCAGTCCATGCAACATAAATATCTCCTGTAGAAAAGGTATGACTGAGAATGAATATCGCTACAATATCAGAGATGTATTTGACCAGTATCTAATATATCTTCGTCAGACGGAAAACATCTCATGTATTGTGAAGATATTCACTTTCATTCATATCTTTACCATACGGTAATGAATACCTTCCACAAAAATCCTCAGAAGAGTCATAGTGACTGCATGATCTGCATATACTCTCTATATGTATATGAATGTCTAAAATCAAGAGTAAGAACTGTGTATAATTATGTAAAGACAACAACTGGATGACTACCTGTAGTAATTCCTCAACTTTTTTTCTGTAACTGGCGAATGCTCCTTCTGCTGTGCCCCTCATGATGGTACTAATGCAATGTGACGCAATAATTCTATCAAGAGCCGATACGGTCACATTTAGGATATATCATTGCAATGCTATAAATTTACTCCAGTCGTTAACAATATAATGTTACAAAACCACAGAAAAATCCTCGTATAACTAAAGACACGATTTAAAACCAACGAAAATTACAACACGTAACGAAACTCCTACATTGCTAATGACCTTTCACCTGGTCTCAGCCTGACATCCTCATCTACACAAACCAGCCAAACTTCCTTGACTGACCCCACTCCCTTATATCTAATATCCTGTCACCTCTTCACACTATTCATATTTACCCAATCAGAGAGAATCATGTGGCTTGCGAAGGAAATTTGCTAAAACACGACGTCTTCTGTGTTTTGGTTTCTCGTTCACGTCGACTCCGTTTTCATAACAAGAGCGGATTCGGAAGGCAACGTTCTTTTAGGAAATCAACTCTGTTGTCTGGCGGTGATTGGTTGTGATTTAATTGGAAAACGATAGGAATTTTTCAGTATCTTTAGTAATCAATTACTTTAGATTATATAAAATGAGTTGAAGAATTCCAGATGAACCTATTTCGTTGAATTTCTTAAAAAAAGAATCCTAAATGGGCGAAATTGATCTTCCATCTTTTCAAAGAAAACAAAACTTACGCGAACACACGAGAAACTAATAAATAACATTCGACTTTAAGAGAAAATGAAAGAAACTATATAGTCTAAAATCCTAAGAAAAAAGAAGAAAGAAGAACTTAAGGAATTCCATATCAGTAAGTTTACAAGGACTGTCATAAAAATCAAATCTGAATCAAATCCTCAGATTACAACAATTAATGTATATAATTAAAATACGATAATGATAATGATAAGAATAAATATAATGAGTTAGAACAACAAATTAAAAACGTTTACCATCGAATTATTACAGTGGTGACAAATACAATGATAAAATATACCTGGTGATGGTAGTGTTGGGGATCGTGGCGATGCCCATGATGGCTTGGTGGTGGGACTGGTGGTGATATGGTGGTGATGGTGGTGATGTTGGTGATTGTGGTGGTGGTGATATTTAGAGGTGGTGGTGATGGTGATGGGGGTGATGATGGTGATGGGGTGATGGTAGTGGTGATAATGGTGGTTGGTGATAAGGGTGGTGATGGTGATGTGGAGGTGGATATGATGGCTTGGTGGTGATGAAAATGGTGGTGGTGATGATGGTGGTGGTGATAATGGTGGTTGTGATGGTGATGATAATGGTGGTCGTGGTTGGTGATGGTGGTGATGGGGGTGATGGTAGTGGTGATGATAAGGTGGTAATGGTGGTGGTAATGGTGATAGTGATAATGGTGGTGTGATGGTGATGATAATGGTGTGGTGATAATTGTGGTGGTGGGGATGGTGGTGGTTTATGGTGGTGATAGTGGGTGATAATGGTGGTGGTGGTGATGGTGATAATGGTAGTGGTGGTAGTGGTGGTGGTGATGGTGATGATGCTAATGTGGTGATGATGGTGGTGTTAATGGTGGTGATGGTGATAATGGTGGTGATGGTGGTGATGATAATTGGTGTGATGGGGGTATGATAATGGTGGTGGTGGTGATGGTAGTGGTGGTAATGGTGGTGGTGTAAAGGGTGGTGATAATGGTAGTGGTGGTGATGGTGGTAATGAAAGATGTCATGGTGATGTTATGGGTAATGTAGGGGGTAGTGATACTAATGCGGTGATGATGATGGTGTGGTGATGGTGTAGTGGTGATTATGGTGACGACGGTATTGCTGCTGGCACGGCCAATGATGGTGATGACAATGATGATGACTCGAAGATGACAAGCGATCCGACTCTCGCTGACTCAACAGGGACGGCTTCAATGTTGGTTGGGACGCGTATCATGGCGGGGAGAGGGCGGGCCAGGGGGGTTGGAGGGGCTGTCGTCGTCGCCTTTTACGACACTTGCTGACGTCCATTGGAAGCATTTTCTTCATGGCCCTTTATCCACAGGATTTGTATATATATATATATATATATATATATATATAATATATATATATATATATATATATAATATATATATATATATATGTATATATGTATATGAATATATTATATAATATATATATATATATATATATATTATATATATATATATATATAATATATATATATATATATATATATATATATATATATATATATATATATATATATATAAAGAGAGAGAGACAGAGACACACATACACACTAGCAGCACAAAATACATGCACACACACACTCACACTCACACGCATATATATATATATATATATATATATATATATATATATATATATATATATATATATATATATATATATATAGATATAGATTAGATAGATAGATAGATAGATAGATAGATAGATAGATAGATAGATAGATAACAAAATAATAAAAACAATTGAGGATAATAATCACGAGATTAATGGCGGTTATAATGCTGATAATGATGTTAATGAAAACATCAAAGACTTTGGCAAAAATGATGATGATGACGACGATAATGATGATGATAATACTACAGTAATATTGATAGTGATAATGATGATTATCTCTCTCTTCCTTTTCCAGCATTTTTCTTTTTTCTTTCTCTTTCTCTCTCTCTCTCTCTCTCTCTCTCTCTCTCTCTCTCTCTCTCTCTCTCTCTCTCTCTTCTCTCTCTTCTCTCTTCTCTCTTCTCTCCCTCTCCCTCTCCCTCTCCCTCTCTCTCTCTCTCTCTCTCTCTCTCTCTCTCTCTCTCTCTCTCTCTCTCTCTCTCTCTCTCTCTCTCTCTCTCTCTCTCTCTCTCTCTCTCTCTCTCTCTCTCTCTCTCTCTCTCTCTCTCTCTCTCTCTCTCTCTCTCATCAAATTCCCTGTTTGAGAGTGACCAATAAAAATAAAAAGAGAATGGCGGCCACATGCTATTCTTTTCTCTTTTTTGCGAGTTCTCTAATTTCTAAATGGAAAACATTCAAACTCAAATGCATAAAACCGATGTATATCAAAATAAGCTGTTAATATAACCAGAGTGGATATTCGAAAGGTTAGATATCAAAAATTTAAATTTTTCTCCCTCTTTTGCATAAATAGTAAATAAAACTCAAACTCGAACGCAAAGGGCATATTTTCGTCCTCCACCAAAACATAAAAACAAAAAATCTCGGTAAATAGCTACTCAGCTAAAAAATTACCAAAATAACTCGAATTACTTTAAAATCCCACAAAGAACACCTTTTAAAGCCGAATAAATACCACAAGATACCCAACGATCCACGAAAGAGGAAATAAAAGTGGCATTTGATCTTTTGTTTACAAGCTCGGAGTTCAAGCAGGGAAGCGAACACGAACGCTCTCGCTCATGTATCTCGTCCTCCTCTTCCCTGTTTTAGCCCGTTTTACCCGCTTCTTTTCCGTTTTTAGTGCGTTTAACCCCGTTTAGTGCGGTTACCAACACCATTACAAGAGAGGAGTCGCAGGCTGAGCTCCGGGACTGAAGGAGAGTCGTGCATCTCGAGGAGGAACAAGTGAGTTTGTTTTTTAAAATAGTGTGAAGTGATTTTTTAGGGAAATTATTAATAGGAGAACCTCCCCAGGCGATGCATTGGTCTCTACGCTCTGCACTCTGCCTGGGGCCACGAAACCTCCGTCGCCTCTATTGTGGCAACAGAGTTTGCTTGGGCGTCTTCCGTGAAGATAAAACACTTGATCTACAAGTTGTTCTGCCAGAGGATGCGAGGCAGGGTGCGGGTCTGCTGGCTTCACTGGAGGGCAGAGGCCATGGCATCTCTTGGGAAGTTTTTCCTCGAACAATCACAAGCGAGTTTGAGCTTGCCTTTTCTGGGTGCAAATTCATTTTACAAAGTGTACACGTAGCTGTGAACCAGCTATGTTCGAGAAACACTTATTTTGCCGTAGTGTGCTCTGACTTGGTGGCAAGTCTGAGCTTGCGCAACATCAGACTCACTGTGATTGGTTGCAATAGGGAAGCTGGAGCATCCGGACTAGTTTGAATCTTGGAATCATGGAGAATTAGCATTATTGAAAAATTTTTGTTAGTTTTTTTGTTTTAGGTTAGTTGTGGTTTGGTTTGGTTTGGTGGTATAGGTTACTGATAGTGCCACGCGGATATAGTGGGAAATGCACACCGCCATCTTATTGAGCATAAGAAATAGAATCAGAAACAACGTAGTTTAATCTATAGTGGCCTAATATTCACCGCTAAATAATGAAAATATCCCCTGCATAGCACCACTTAAGTAACATCATATTTACCTTGCTAGGAAAAACAAATCACTGGCAGCATAACTCATTACTGTGATATCCCAAGTAGTTCATGTGTTACTCTGTGCTTGTCAAAATTATATTTTTCTAATAATTAGTGCCTGCTGTTACATATTTTTGCTTTTAAAGTCTTTTATTAATGTTGTTATACTTCAGTTACGCGTTTTAAGATTTATCTCTACAATACTTAGAATGATCTGTGCATTCTGCTTTTCAGACTTTCATTTGCCATTCGTGACAGAAGGCCGGTGAGAAATGTTGCGTTTCCAGTGTTGCGTTGATTCTGGGTTATTCTCAAGACTATATAGGGGCAACAAAGAAGAAATAGCCTTTAGTAACCTTCTCAGTTTGATATCTGAGCCCATCAAGAGCCTCAAATTCAGAAAAAAAGTGATTAGAAACGAAGCAATCCAGACAGTAGAAAGAAGTGAATGAAAGTATGACATTTCCAGATATAAAAGTATTTGGTTTATTTTTTTTACTGTGGGAACCCACTCTATTTTGCCGTACGTACTGAGGTGAAGGGAATGTTTCCTGCTAGATGTTTGGGGGCAAAGCTCCCCATCAACCCTCCCCTCGGGGAGTTGGGCACACGTAGTCACAGCAACTTAAATTATTAGATTAGGTTGGTATATTGGTTAGTACATTTTTGGGGGGTTTGGAACGTGTGAGGTCCTGTAGATTTTACCAAAAGGTGGGTAGGATTTTTTTATTTTTTTTTATTTATTTCTTTCTTTTTGGCATGTCAGTCCATAAAATTTCAAAGATGGTGCTGATGTCTGTAGATTTTAATTGGCATTATTTATGCTGGTTTTAAGCATTGAGTATTATATATTATATATTACATATGTTATTTATGATATGTTAAATGTATTATATATAATATGTTACATATATTATATATAGTATATTATATATTACATACATTGCATATTAATATATCACATATTATTATCATTATGTTTTGTTAAACGTTTTTATTACCTGGTATGTAGATCAAACAGTCGTAGATGTTAGGATATTCAGTGTTTGGCTCCAAATTTTGGCAGGTAGATGAAATGGATACTTAGCTGCACAGCGTATAGTTTGGCTTTATGATGCCTTTTTGACTTCGTATTTTAATGTATTAAAGTATTCATACGACATTCTCGCTCACGATGATAATGAGGTTTCTGTAAGAGGCTGGTTTGTTTAAACCAAGTGTAATGGTAACTCTGACTCAGGACGTCACACTGAATCGGTCTGTGTTCATGTAGTAGATAGATACTGCTTGTGTGGCGAGGGATTGAGTATAAATAAAGATAAAATCTAAATAGATAAAGTTAAGGTTAATGTTATTGAGAGTGAGAGTGACAGATAGAGGGAAGTGGATACTGTCATCTTTTAGAGCATAAGAAATAGTCAGAAGCAACAGGTGCAGATGCTTCAGCCTCATATCTATTGTAAAATGATGAAAATATCCACTTATATCACCTCTCAGAGACTAACTCTCAGGTTCTATCACCTCTCACTGTTTTCTATATGTTGTCATGAAGTGATAATAGAGGGAACAGGGGGTGGGCTTGTCCCCTTGTCTATATAATAATAGAAGATTGAAAAGGTCAGGTTTGGGTTTTTGGGTTTGTATGATACCTTGTTTGGAGGGGTGTTGCTCTCGGTAACAAATACCATAGTTATCATAACGCGAGGACTGCAAGAGATTTAGAAAATGAAAAAGGCTATTATTAATGAAAAATCTGTGGGAGTGTATAGACACTCATTTGTTGATAATGTACTGGTAGACTATTCCAAAACTCTATAATTGTATAACCAGACTGATGTAATTTTTATGTTTTGTTACATTCCTTTGCTAATATTTCATGACATTTTCACTTTGGATGATTTTTAAATGACTGGATCACTTGTTTGCCAACTCATAATTCATGATCCTAGGAAATCCAGACAAATCTTCATATGTATAGTGTTCTTTACATTATAAGTTTTATTTATTATATAGATTTAGAAATTTACTACGCTGAAAGGCCTACTACTTGAGGAGAATTTTTTTGTGTACCTTGTGTATTCTGTAATTTACTCTTGGCATGTATAGTATATTTCCTATTATGCAGGCATGTACGTATTTGCTAAAAAACAGAATGTCACTCGCAAACCCTTTGTAGGCCCATCTAGGCTGCTTTAAAGATAGTATGATTTCACAATATTACTCAACAAATTTCGAGGACCATATGTTAAGATCTTGCGTCCCTAGTACATCAGTTAGTGTGTGTAGCCCAAACGTGAGTTAGGTTCCAGATTCCAGATACTTTTGCTAATATTTTTTGTTAAAGGTCTGCATTTGACTTTTGTAAGAAGTACAGATAAAATGGCTTGCAGAACATTTTTGTAGACACATGCTAATCCGTACAAATCAGTAGAAAATATAGAATAGAATATCTATAAATTTAGAATGTGCAAAGTATGGGGTATTTTGCTCTTGTACGATAAAGAGTTTTCGATGAGGTTGCATATTTGTGTGACTTTGCTCAGTGTCAGTAAGTGCTGACCATTGTTTCCTTACAAAGTTACTGAATTGTTGACAGGGCACCTAAATCACCATATTGGTTAATTGAAAACTTGCTGCAAATGAACAGCCACTAATAGTTTTTTGTGACTTCAACTGTCTTTATTCACAAGAGTGAAAAAAAAGAAATAGCTTTCTTTTGGCCAAGCTCTGCATACAGGTTTGTTACTTGTGACTTTTGTCATACTGTCAGGTGTTCCTTCATGATTTTGCTCTAGCCTAGAAACCATCAACCACTCCTTGATAGCCCTTGCTCCATTACCTCATGTTTCTCTTTCTTAATATGCTTATAAGATGATATATAAATATACATATACTTATACATTGGCTTATATTTTTTGTTTTATTTAGGAAGTCATGAGGTTTGATTTTTTAATTTTTTTGTGTGATTTGTGTGTGTGTGTGTGTGTGTAATGTGTAAAAAAAAAAAAAAAAAAAAAAAAAAAAAAAATAAAAAATAAAAAATAAAAAAAAAAGAATAAATAAATAAACAAAACTTGTGGCTATGACTTTATGATTGGTAATCCTAATTGTATTATGGAATTATATCATGAATATTTTTAGTATTTCTTAAGCAAAGTTGATTTTAAAGCAAATTTTTAACTCTTTTCTTAACCCTCCCGCCAGAATGTCAGTGGAGGGGCAGATAGAGGGCACGCAGCCGGCGATGACGGAAGCGCAGCAGGGCCTCAACAACTTCTGGCCCAAGGTCACCGAGGAGATCAGGCAGCTTACACAGGTGTGGTTGGGGGCCGTCTTGGAAGTGCTCAGATATTTCACCTGCTCTGTTGTTTTAGTTGTGTTTACTTTTCATGGTTGTGTGGTTTGTGCATAGCTTTGTTGTTATGATATATGTTTTCGTAATACTGTGCCATCTTTTGTTTTATGTAAGTATATGTAAATTTTTCCTTATTTTGTTAAATTTAGATTTCTTTGATTTATATTCATTCTAATATTTGTTTACCTTTTATTTAAATATTTATCTTTTTGAGTTTTGATTTCAATGTTAACTTATCTTATGTTTTGCTTCATCTCTTCATGCGAAATACAGTATTTATCATTTAAAAGCTAAATCTGTTGTAAGCTTGACCATTACAGCAACATTCACTTGCATAGCTCAGAAAGTTAGCCGTCATTTCTCTTCATCCTTTGAGTTTTTCAATAAAAGGCTAGGTTGTGAATATATGGTAGACTTTACCTCATCAGACAATTAGGGGAACCAAAGCAGAAGGCTTAGAGGTGGTGAGGGGGAGGGGAGGCTGGTTCAGCTTGGAAGAGAAACAGGAAATTTTTCTCCAAATGAATTTGGAATTCTCTCATTCCAGAAGACCACAGTTCCTCCCCCCCCCCCCCTCCCAGCAACATATCATGAGAAACATCATGGGTAGAATATGGGATATTATGATTAATCTTTATGGTATGGACACACTAAGCTAGGGCAATTTAAAGATGATGATATACAGAGGACAACAAGTCCACTTGGAGGTTCCAAATATGCATGCAATCAACAAATAGAGGCACAGTTGCTTCCTAACTTGGGCAATTTAAAGATGATGATATACAGAGGACAACAAGTCCACTTGGAGGTTCCAAGTTTCAGATCTGTCATGCCGTGCATACCTAGGTGAAGACAATGTTTTCCAGGAGGGTGTTGGGAGGTTGAGCTCCCTTTCAACCCTCCCCACAGCCATCACTCAAAGTTATGGCAACTTGGGTTGTTGAATAGATTTTGTGATGTGGAGTTAGGGATTCAGTCTGTGGTGAAGATTTACCATATGTATTATTTCACCTTCCAAAAATATTCACAAAATATCCACAGCATTATATGTGAGATAACCGAAAGAAGCACGCAGAGTATATCTCATGGACTGATATAGCTTTCTTATCCAAGAAGAAAGCAAGGGGTTCACACAGGTCCATTAATTTCCTCCTTTTGTTTATCTGTTCATTAGTGTATTAATTCACTCTGTCAACTTCTCTGGTATCAACAGACAGACTTGAGGCAGCAGGAGTTACCGCTGGCCCGGATCAAGAGGATCATGAAGCTGGATGAGGATGTGAAGATGATCAGTGCGGAGGCCCCTGTCCTGTTCAGCAAGGCGGCAGAGATCTTCATCACAGAACTCACATTGCGAGCTTGGATACACACAGAAGACAATAAGAGGAGGACGCTTCAGGTAACAATTGTCAAAGGCTTTTTTTTTTCTTTTTCTTCTTTCTTTTCCTTTGTTCTTTTTCTTTTTTCTATCTTTCTTTCTTTCACTTTTCTATCTTTTTTTCTTTCTATCTTTCTTTCTTAGTTTCTTTTGTTTTTTCCTCCCCTCCATTTTTGGGAAGAAGTTGGGTAAGTTTTTGTAGATTATAAAAATTATTACTTAGCCAAATTGAAGGTCATTTATAAGTATTTATAGTCTGTTTTATTATGTTTTGTTGTCATAAGATATATTTGATATATCATTTTTGCATTACTCTTTTTATTTCCCAACTTACCCTATTTTTTGCCTTGCTTAAAATATTTTAAAAAGTACAAGAGAAACCCATTTTGTAAGGAGCTTGGTTCTGTTGCAGAGAAACGACATAGCCATGGCCATCACAAAGTACGATCAGTTTGACTTCCTGATCGACATCGTGCCCAGAGATGAGCTTAAGCCCCCCAAGAGCAGGGAGGAGTCAAGTCGAACAGGTGTCCCTGCTGACCAGGTAAAAAGTCCACTAGTATCGTGTTTCTTTTTTACATTTAGACATTTGTGTTTATGAACATTTATTTGTTTCTAATGAATTTAACTGTTTCCTTATTTGTTTGTTTATTATATATCCTTTGATTTAATTGATACTGAATTTTGTGTTGATATAATGTGCAAAAATGATAAAGGTGCTAGTGTAATGCTCTTGTCTTCTTCCATCCTGAAGAACATGTAGTGAATACAATTTGCTGAGAAAGTAAATTCACTCTTTGAATTCTCATTTTAAGACAAAACAGTTTTGGTGTTTATCTTGATGTAAACTCCTGCTTCCCTTCTCCAGTCAGCCCCTGTTTTGAGGATTCAAAGTCAGTTAACCTAACAGTTTGTTAACAGCACTATTATCAGATTGCTCAGCACTACCAAGCTGTTCTGCAGCAGTCCACTGCCAATAACAGTAGTAGCACCGCCCAGACGACAGTGCCGCAGCAGACCAGCGCGCAGCCACAGACCATACAGATAGTCCAAGCGGGTGGCCAGGTGTCCACTGTCCAGGTGAGTCTCTGAGTCAAGATTGGAGTGTTGGTTTGATTTCCGAGGTGACTTTTTTTCTAACAGGTTCATGTTTTGTTCCTCCTATGTTGTTTATGTTGTGTCAACCCATTGACACCAGGGTGATATGCACATACATGCCATGTCCATTAATTTGGGACTGATAGTATTAGGATTAATATTTTTCCTGAAAATTTGAAGAATGGGGAAGTCAGGTGATGTCATATAGGCCTACTAATTGACTCCTTTGTGGCCAAGCACTTGTTGAGCCACCTGTGTGCAAACAGAATTCACAAAAACTACAGTGGACAGTATATGTATCCAGCACCAATGAGTTAACATAGTTGTTTGCCGTCTTGTAAGTCACTGTTGCTGTCAGCAGCCTTCAATATGCCTTGTTTGTTAATTACATAGGATTCTCGGCTTGTAGCTTTGATGGCTCAGAGAGAGCTTTTATGTCTCTGCCTGGTAATTTGGTTTGTCATTGCCAGCTGCTTTTCTTTTGGATACTTTTTCTTCTATCATCTGTGGCAGATTTGAGGATATAGCAAAGGTTGTGCAATTTTCAGTATAGTTTTTATCTGAATTCTATTAAAAACGAGTACCATAATTTGATGCATGTGTTTCCTGATAGACATTGTTTAAGCCTGGTTTTGCCATGGTACCTTTATTTGCCATAGATCTCTTATTTTATTCCTTTTTTCTTAATTAAAGGATAATAAACAGGTACTTGAAATCATAAATAATAGGGTCTGAAAAGATAAAAATTTGTGGGTAATTTAGTGGATATGAATGTTTGGAAAGAATTTTCTTAATGCTATTGATTTATTTTCATTGGTGGGACTTTTTCCTAAACTGTTCATTGGCACTTTTTTCTATTCCATTCAGATTACCTTAATAAATTTTCCAGAGTTTGGTAGGAAAAACAAGCCATTGAGAACTTGCAGTAAAGACTGCAATTACTTTCAGACAACGGGAACGACAGCATCAACAACGCAGCCCCAACAGCAGACGGCACAGATTATCCAGTTGCAGCCACAGCAGCAGCAGGCACAGCAGGCAGCGCAGCAGCAGACAGCAGCTGCAGCAGGAGGTGGCATTCAAATAATCCAACAGATAATTGGGACTGACGGTCAGATCCAACAAATACCTGTGAGTCCATGGGCTTTCTCTTGCTGTCATTTCTTAGGACTTGCTGGAGTTGCAATTATATACATATATAAATATAATATATAAATATATAATATATATATATATATATATATATATATATATATATATATATATATATATATATATATATATATATATATATATAATTATGAGACTTAATAAAATGATAAAGTTATCAAACCAAATTAAAAAAATATGATGACTGATATCGTAGTCAAAATAAATACATTTAATTGGTTACATGCTATTAATTTTTCTAGAATTTTGTTTTGTCAACATGAAGCCCTTAATCTGCAAAGTTGATAAAATATCCAAATTTTGAAAGGTCGCACTGCCAGTCAGGGTCAGTCAAAGACCCCTCGTCATGCATTTCACTCGGTATAAACAGAATGAATGGTCGAGGATTAGTTTTTATATGTAATGATTTTTTTTTTTTTTTTTTTCATCATCCTTATCATCATAATTGTTTTCGTTATTAGTATCACTATGACATTGTTATTATGCAGTTTGTTTTCTTTCATAAGTTATTTGATTGTGCAAGCCTCTCCTTTTTTCTCTCCTTTGAGGTGATTTAATGCAAGAGAACAAGCTGGGTAGTTTCTCTTTCTTTTTGGAAAGACTGTCATTTGCATGCCTAAGGGATGTGAAAAAGAGCCATGAGAAACAATGATAAATGTAGAATGATCACCTTGTTGAATTATTGAGATTACACTTAAATATAGGTTGTAATTGTCTTAAGCAAGTGAATAAGGTTCATAGATTTAGTATATTTTAGGTCAAAGATAAAAAAAAAAAAAAAAACTTTAAACGCTGGTTCAATATTAATAATTAGAACATAGAAACTTGAGTAATGATAATGAAAACAGTACAACTTAGTCTTCAATTACACAACAAAAAAATAGCAAAGTGCTAAAAAGTTCTTCAAACTAATGAAAGATCAATTTGTGGCAGATCCCGTTAACACCACAGCAGCTACAGATGATTAGGTTACAGATGTCTGGGGCGACGCAACAGCCAATCATAATTCAGACGGCGCCGATCCAGGCAGTCACACAGCAGGCGCAGGCGAGCTCCTCTCAGCCCCAGATTATTCAGCTGCAGCAGGTAAGGAAGAGGGTGGTAGGTGGAGGAAGGCACCAGGGGGCAGGCCAGGGGGTTGGTGGCTGTGAGTGTGTGATTGCACATGCGTGTAGGTGCATGGCCGTGCATTTGCATGTAATATTGTAGATATTGCCATGTGTGTGATGCGTGTGTGTGTGCTGTGTGATGTGTGTGTGTGTGTGTGTGTGTGATAGTGTGTGTGTGTGTGTGTGTGTGTGTGTGTGTGTGTGTGTGTGTGTGTGTGTGTGTGGTGTGTGTGTGTGTGTGTGTGGTGTGTGTGTGTGTGTGGATGTTGTGTGTGTGTGTGTGTGGTGTGTGTGTGTGTGTGTGTGTGTGTGTGTGTGTGTGTGTGATAGTGTGTGTGTGTGTGATGTGTGTGTGTGTGTGTGTGATGTGTGTGTGTGTGTGTGTGTGTGTGATGTGTGTGTTGTGTGTGTGTGTGTGTGTGTGTGTGTGTGTGTGTGTGTGTGATGTGTGTGTGTGTGTGTGTGTGTGTGTGTTGTGTGTGTGTGTGTGTGTGTGTTGTGTGTGTGTGTGTGTGTGTGTGTGTGTGTGTGTGTGTGTGTGTGTGTGTGTGTGTGTGTGTGTGTGTGTGTGTGAGTGATGTGTGTGTGTGTGTGTGTGTGTGTGTGTGTGTGTGTGTGTGTGTGTGATGTGTGTGTGTGTGTGTGATGTGTGTGTGTGTGTGTGTGTGTGTGTGTGTGTGTGTGTGTGTGTGTGCTGTGTGTGTGTGTGATGTGTGTTGCGTGTGATTGTGATTGTGATGTGTGTGTGTGTGTGTGTGGTGTGATGTGTGTGTGTGTGTGTGTGTGTGTGTGTGTGTGTGTGTGTGTGTGTGTGTGTGTGTGTGTGTGTGTGTGTGTGTGTGTGTGTGTGTGTGTGTGTGTGTGTGTGTGTGTGTGTTTTAAAAATATTTTCACTGCTACTCAGATTTTATCAGAAGATAAATATCCAGCTATTCGTATGTTGGTAGACAGCTGAAAGCCAAAAGGGGTTCATTGAGACAAGTGTGGAGAGACTAGAAATAAAAATGAAGAGCTCCACAAATAGATATGTGACATGCATTTTGATGCTATAGTTTTCTCAGGATTACATTCTAATTCTGAAGGTGTGAAGCTGTTCTTTCTCATTCTATTTAAATCAGATAGAGCAGACAGCACTGTAGGCAATTTTTGTAGAACTTTGGTTACCTTGTCAGTAATCATTGTTACTATTTGGATGATAAGAATTACACTTTTCTATATATTAAAACCTTTCCTTGATTACTGCAATAAAGATCCAGCTTATAAAGCAAGAAGTTATTTAACTTTTTGTTATCCTGTTTATTTATCTTTATATATGTATATTATTTCTCTGTCAGGGTGGAGGACAACCAGTGTACATCACGCAGAGCCAAGCACAACAGCAATAGCGCGACCTTTCCTCAGACGCTTAGTCTTATCCTGCCGTTGACTGTTCCTCAGAGGAAGAACTTTTCAAAGTCGCCAGTGATGTCAGGGCTATAAGACAATGTTCGGAAAAGTGGTGTTCCCCCTCCCCCTTCCCCATGCCCGTGAAGTATCTCAGACGGCAAGGTGTCATGGCAGTGTTGCCAATCTGAAAAGGAGCAATGTGGGTAAAACTCAAAGAGCTTTGACTCAGAGGACACACTAAGTATTGCAAATATGCAGGAACATTTTTTTTCCTCTTTCTTTTTTTTCTTGTTTCTTTTTTTAATAAAAATATTTATATTTTCACCATCATCATGTATAGTCAGAAACACAGGCAGACTATGCACTTTTCAGATATTAAGTAGTCTACAATCCAATTTTCTGAATGGCTGTCAGATGCTTACATATATATTTTTTAAGGTGGGTAGCTCTGTTTTATTATAATTATTAATTGTTATTTCTTTTTGTAATTACTGTATTTTCAATGATTATACCCTTCACATATGAGGCAGAGCTGCTCTTATTTTACCAGTGATGTGCCAGGTGCACACGGATATATGATGAAACTGTACAATTATTGCTCTTGTTGAAGCACTCTCTGCAATATGAGTTTTAAGGTTCAATGTTTACCGCAAGTTGACATGTATATATTATTAACAATGTGTTTAGTTTTCTCTTTGATGCCTAAATTATTTAAAATTTGTGGTTTTCTCTCCTTTGTAGTATTTTGTAAATTAAAGATAATGTAAGCAATAAAATTAACATTTATAGAATGTGCCTTTATTTATTTCGTAGTTTCAACCTCTGCTTATGATGGCCTGTTGGGAATTAAATCTCGTACCCAGATGCTCTGTGCTGAGAGGTCCGAAGAAGAACAAAGAGTTAAAGGGGTATGACAATCTGTGAAAATGTATACCTGTATTCCATTATTATATATTCTTTGGTATTTCCAATTCCTAATTGTGACTTCTGTATCATTTATCAGAATGAGTCTCTTGTAATCTAGATGAAATATTAATATGAAGATTATATATGAGGAAGATTCTCTATGAAATTTTACATAGAAAATCTTCCTCTCTGATTTGTTGTATTTGGAATAACTTATAATACCTTGTTCTTAAGGTACAGTTGTACTTTATATTTATTTTTACATGTTAGATGGCAATAGAATCAATAACTTGGCCAGTTTTTTGTCATTGTCAAGCTGGGATCAGTGAGGAAAAATTTTTGCTATTAACTTTTGTATCAATTTGATGAGATGATTGAACTACAACTCATACTAATTATATATATTTTTTCAAGTAAAGTTTCCACCAAACTTTTCTTTATAGCTATGGTAGAAAGAGTATTTATTTATTCATTTTTATTTTGTTTATAATAATAATAATTAATAATAATTTATTTATTTATTATTATTATTATTATTATTATTTATTTTTTGGGGTGCACTTATAGTTAGTGCACTTTGGTGTCCTGTATGAATTAAGTAACTTCTGCTGGCCACTGGTCTTGGTCCATTTTTATTGAAAGGTTCCTCCAATGTACAGGAGAGAAGATGCAAGAAGTGAGAACAGCTGGCATCATACTATCCCTGTGTAACTTCTGGGTTGCTTTTCTGTGATATTACCCATCTTCCTGTAGTTTGAAAATGTTACTTTAAATTTGGCTGCTGCACGGACTCTGCTGCCAATGTATTATCAGAACAACCACATGTGATGTGGCGGCAAATGTTACCACTTGATACCTGACCACTACCACCACATCCATAACCACCACAGCAACTACCAAGGTACTTTAAAGGACAGGTAGCACCACTTCCTTTTAATTATTAATCCCAAAAATGATAATGACTTTCTCCTCAGAGTATTCTGGTGGTTGTTTATGGCATGAGACACTAAAGAATCATAAATAAAAGAGCAGAATTTTTGTTTTATTCTATTTAGCCAATGGTACCCTCTCATTGGCTAAATGCAATATAATTTAGCTCCATCACGTTTTCAGTCTTATCAATCTGTGCAATAAACTATGAAAAGTGTTTCCCCAGTATATTTTCTTTGAAAAATAGTTCAAATAATAAAATTGGTAAAGAAATTATTGAAAAGTAAGAATAAAGAAACCCAATTAAGATTTTCACAAAATGGGGGGACGGGGGACGGGCTTAACTTGGGGAGAGATTGGTGCTAACTGTCTTTAAAGTACCTTGCCAGCCACCACCACACCAGCATCACCATCTTAACCACAACCACAGCCACCATCACCACAGGGATGTGGACATAGGAATGAAGTAGCTGTACGAGTACAAAACATTATTCCTGGTAATTTCCCCTTGTTCCATTAAAGAACCTGGTCCAAGAAATGCATATTTGAAATAAGGTGGCTTATACACCCACTATGAGTATTGCAACATGATGCTTTTTTTTTTAACTGAAATAAGTCGCTAGTTTGCATTATGCAACAACTCGTGTCTAGTTTGAGGAAAATAATTTACAAAGAATTCAACAGTCAAAGAGAACAAGACCACTTTACAAAGATATAATCATGCAAATTTAAATATACAGGAAAAAACAAGATATTGTAATAATAAATATAATGTATGATTATGTAAATAATACATGTGTACAGGCATTACCTGA
>NW_020870989.1:172451-174951 GCF_003789085.1 Penaeus vannamei | reverse complement strand
GTCTGGCGAAAGTGGACAAATTTAGATAGTTTGTAGTCCCGCTTCAAAACAATGGAGGGTGGCAGAGGGGCGAAGAAGAGAGTGCAGGCAGGGTGGAGTGGACGGAGAAGAGCGGCGGAACTGATAGGTGTCCAATAATGAAAGGGAAAGTTCCCCGGAAGATACTTGGTCCACGTATGGCACATGGCTCGGAGGCGGCGCCCCTGCCTGGGAGACGAGAGAAGCCGGAGGCCCCGGAGTTGAAGAGGTTGCGGCGCGCGTCGGGAGGGACACAGACTGGCAGGATTCAAAGAGTAAACCAAAGGAACAGCGCGAGAGGGACGGCTTAGAAAGAGCGAGATTGCACCGGTTTGTGCCTTACAGTGGCGTGGCGGGATCGGTACAAGGAGGCTGAGGAGGGAGCCGTCAAGCGGGAGAAGAGGAGGAAGGCAAAGAGGATGTCTCTGGCCAGGCTGAGGGAACACGTGGGCGTGATAAAGGAACACATGCAAGCAGTTAGTGTAACGTAAAAAGGTCATGTGGAAGCGGATGATCCGGAGGGGAGACCGACAAAAGCCGAAAAAGTATTACCATTATTCCTATTCTTATCATTATCATAAAACCAAACAAAACAGCGCTATCAGTTATGTTGATATTAATAATGATAATAATTACTACGAGTTATGTTAATATCAATAATAATAATAATAAAAACAAGTCAGGGCATTTCTGATGGGTTCATTGCGTGGGAAGCGCAGTCGTACCTCGTACCAAGAAGAGAAACGCCAGGGCTGGGACCATCATATTTATTAGGCGATCGGTTCATTGCGTGGGAAGCGCAGTCGTACGAAGAAGAGAAACGCCATCCTACTCGCATACAAACGGACGGCGACGTTTCGGATTAATTAACCTAAATCCATTCTCAAGTGAATCTATTGGGAGAAAGTCCAATATATGGATTACTATGAAATAACAAAAATCCTAAAGTAAGGCTTTACAAATCAGAAAACTAATAAACTAATAAAACAAGTAAAAATAAATCTTAATTAAAGCTACATAATACCTAAAAGACTGAACATAAAATCAAATGACGTACATAAAAAGCGTAAGAACAGCTAAAACGGAGAATGCGAGGGGAAAGACAAAAAGAAACACAAGGAAGATAAAATAAACACCCAAAAAGGCCTACCTGCAGCCAATTGGTCGTGCTTCAGAGACACACGAGTGGCGTCGAGCTTTCACTATTGCTGTGTTGGCTTATGGATGGACGTCGGTTTCCTCTCCATGACGAGGAGCTGCTGGCGGCGTGGTGTGCCTGCCAAGACTGAGAAATCTTTACGACGTATGGGGTGATCTGTGTCATCTGCGTGGTTCCTGATTGCCGAACAGGCTGGTTTGGCCATTTGGGTGCCAGTTCGGTCGGGAAATGCCATGCTGTGAGATGCGTTTGCAGATGTTTGGTGGTTTTACCGGTATGTGATGCCTTACAGCTATCACACGTATAGTTCTAGACAATGTTTGATCTTAATCCAGTTGCAATTGTATCTTTGAATTTGAATAGAATTTGGATAGTGTTCTTTGTTCTGGAAATAACCCAATTTGATCAGTGAGTAGAATTCACTGATTGGACACTTTCTGTTCTGACTGGAGGCTGGGTAGACCTGTGTAAATGACGGTTAAGTGTAGCAGTTTCTTCGGTACCGTAATGTTGGATTATTTACTGCTTATAATATTCCGAGTTTTACCGAGGTATGTATCGGTAAACTGTTTGGGGAAGCCGTTACTGTAGAGGTTACGGATGAATCAAAATTCCTGAGTTATGTAAGTCCAGTTGAAGCCAATGAAGTAGGCCTATGCTCGAATGGTGACCGTGTCGCCTAGATTCCGTGTGTATGCGAGTAGGATGAAGAGAACTTTGAACATAAGCTTTTAAATCTTTTACTTCCTTTATTAGTTTTTTTCTAATTTGTAAAGCCCATTTTAGTTCTTTATTTTTTTTTATAGTAATCCATATATCGGACTGTCTCCCAATAGATTGGCTTGAAAATGGATTTAATTTAATTAATCCGAACGTCGCCCAATGAATATGGTTCCAGCCCTAGTGTTTCTCTTCTTGATAATAATAATGAAAATAATAATAATAATAATAATGACAGAATAGCAAAATCAACAAGACCAATAAAAACAGTAATAATAATGACAACGGTAATATCAGTAATGATAAAAATAATGATGATAATAAAATAACAACAATAATAATAGTAATAATAAATTATAATGACAAAAACAATAATGATTATAATCATAATCATAATTGTGATTACAATTATAATTATAACAATAGTATCAATGAAGAACAATAAAAAAGTGATAATTATAATATAATATGAATAATAATAATGATGATGATAATAATAATAATAATAATAATAATAATAATAGGAATGAGGATGATGGTGATGGTAATAATGGTAATAAATAATAACAATAATAAATGATAATAACAATAACTAACAATAAT
>NW_020870989.1:167451-169951 GCF_003789085.1 Penaeus vannamei | reverse complement strand
AATAATAATAATGATAACAGAAATAATAATGATAATATCAATTGCAACATAAACGTCAACAAAAATAATAATGATAATCATAATACATAAAATAATGATGATATTAGCATTGACAATAACAACAGGAATGATGATGATAATAACCCTGATCATGAGGATAATCATCATCATTACCATCATTTGTTTATCATCATTACCTTCGGCGGCCGCGCTTGACCTCGCTCGGCAGGTCGTGTCTCCCTCGCGGTCGCTTTAGCCTCATTATTGGTATCATTATCAAGATCATCGTTTTGATTAATGATACGGATGAATTTTCTTCAAATTAGCTAGGTCTTGATATTATTGTTTTATTGTTATCATTCAAAGCTGATTTTACATGTTCTCTCTTATCATCTATTTCATTGTTATTGCATAAATGTATCCGGAGTTACTTGCATTACCATCAAAGACTTTATAATTGTCATTAATATTTATCATCATTATTATCATTATCATCAATATCATTATCCTAATTATCAATATCATTATCATTATTATCAATTACATTGGCAATACGATTGCAATTGCTACAAATATATCTTTATATTGAGTAGTGATTTTCATGTATTACAATCCATTTTTGTTGTACAAAGCAAAAGCAAACAGACCTGCAAGCGGATTACTTGCAATCCCGCAATCCCATTAATCATTCTCTGCGAAGCCGGGCTATGACACGCGGAACAATGTATCGCGAAACTGGTGAACCGAAAAATAAGTGAAAACGGGATTCCAACCCCGTAGAGTTTTGCAGGTTCGTACCCAACGCACAGCGGCGGTGGAGGAGCGAGGTTGGAGACGCCGAGCGAGGCCGGGCGCCGTGGCCTCGCGGGAAGGAGGCCGGCGCGGCTCGTCCCGAGGTTGGTGGAGACAGGAATGTGGGTCATCGTGATGAGTCAAGAGTGAGTAGGCCTACGGGGAGGCTGGCCGGGTCAGGTGCAGCACCGGGCTTCGTCCGCACCGGGATGGACAGGAGGAAAGAGGAGGAAAGTCGCGTGACAGAATGAGGCACAGGTGAGGCGTGCGGTTCCCGACCCATAATCCCCCATAAGAGGGGAGGCGGTGCATCCACGCTCGTCAAAACGGAATTTTCTTTCCGAAACGACTGAAGACGCGAGCGGCCCCGAAGAGAGGCGAAGATTGGAGCGGTTGCCGGGAAGACGGAGCGCGCGCGAGGCAGCAACATGGTCGTGCATCACTTCCGGCTGGCATAAGTGACAGCTTGTCGCGGGGCGGCCGTCGTGGCGAGAGAATAACCTGTGTGGAAGTATCAGCGGCTGGCTGGCACGTCCGAGGGCGAGGGAGCGCTGCGTTGGTGGCTGACGGACCGCGCCGGGGCCAAGGTGAGAGTGAGAGGGTCGTGGGGAGAGAGGGGAGCCCGGGGATGTTGCGCCAGCGTGTGACCGACGAAGCAGCAGCAGCAGCAGCAGCAGCACCAGTAGCCCCCTAGCGGCGGAGGCCTTAGTCTCCGGCGGAGCTCGGCCGTGGAAACCACCCGTGCATCCCGGGCCGCACATTGCTTCGTTATGGCTACTTTCACGCTCGCTGTGTCTTCAGGAGGACCTCAGGTACGTGCAGGCGGTGAAGGGCGACCTGTGTGTGTGAAGGAAGTGCTCAGTGCCGCGGGAGGAGAGAGATCGAGGTGTCGAGGTGGAAGATGCGCACCTGATGGAGATGAGGCAGGCGCTCCGCCGTGCCGTCGGGCCCTGCACGGCGTCGCGCCCTCGGACCTCTCTTGTGATTAGCAGGAAACAGCCAAAGGAAATGTGCAGAGAAAAAGACCCCGCAAGCATCCCAAATAGTGATCATTTCGGGCGGGGTGGGCGCGGGCGGCCGTGTTTATCTGGGGCGCGCGTGGATCAATACCATGGCGGAGGCTGGGAGGGTCGCACGGAGGCCGTCCTGTCCTCTCTCCGCCACCATGATGCTCATACGTGTTCGCCGTCCTCGGCCCTGCCAGCACCGCCCTGCCTCTCCCTCTGCCGGGGATGCCGCCTTTCCTCATGGCCGCCCCGGCGAGGATCATGAAATCTGTTGCAAGGGCGCCGCTGTGCACCGCCGCTGGGGGCGTCGCGGGGCTGGTGGCTGCTCGCGGCGCTCTCTCTCGCCGTCGGGCTGCACCTTCGCACATTTCCTCTCGGGTTGCTGAGCCCGTCGGCGAGCCCTCAGGATTATGCAACCGCTCGGGATGGAGGTCCTCGCGGCCTCCAGCAGCACGTCCATCTCGGCGGGATTTCCATATAATGATTTTTGGGGGCGGGGGGCGGGGGGCGGTTTCGATCGGATATCGAATGACGGAACTCCGGTCATCGCTTTTCGCTCCTCTCGGGCTCAGACACTCCCGAGCCCGTGTCCTCCGCCCGGGTTCGCCCTCCAGGCGCCGCCTCGGCCTCCGAGTCCTTTGTCGCCGCCGCAAAATGGAGTCCTGGCCTCCGCTTTTCGGCGAGAGGGCCGCGGGGCGAGT
>NW_020870989.1:154951-164951 GCF_003789085.1 Penaeus vannamei | reverse complement strand
AAAAATTCATTTCATTTAAAAGAGTTTTCCATTCAAAAATCAAAGGATATATATTTTTTTAGATTCTACAATGCTGTTTGACTAAAGGTTATAGCTCATCTTGTCATCTTGCATGTCTGGCAGATTAAAGCTATCACATTTCTTTTTTGTCGTTCATACTGCAACGGAAGGTAAATGATACATAAACATACATACAAACGTTCGAAAACCATCGATTCTCATGTCAATTATTGAAAGCAATCGCCTTTTTTCTTGGACCTTCTTGTACTCATTTTGTTCTTTCAAAACATGTTCGTCTTGTTTCTACGATCAAAACTATAGTCATGTAATATAACTCTTTTGTCTTTTGATCGTTCATTTACGCTTACTTTCCACTCAAAATGTATTTTAAAAAATCCATATATAAACGAACTTCACTTAAAAAAAAGCCCTGTCCTTTTCGGCCACTTATCGTCCTTTAATCCTTTACATTCACCTCCCTCCCTGTCCTTTTCGGCCACTTAACAAATACACCCTGTCTTTTCGGCCACTTATCGTCCTTTTCCACCTCCTCCCTGTCCTTTTATCGTCCTTTACATTCACCCTCCCTCCCTGTCCTTTTCGGCCACTTATCGTCCTTTACATTCACCCTCCCTCCCTGTCCTTTTCGGGTCCTTTACATTCTCCCTCCCTGTCCTTTTCGGCCACTTATCGTCCTTACATTCAGCTCCCTCCCTGTCCTTTTCGGCCACTTATCGTCCTTTACATTCACCCTCCCTCCCTGTCCTTTTTGGCCACTTATCGTCCTTACATTTCCCCTTCCTCCCTGTCCTTTTTGGCCACTTATCGTCCTTTACATTCACCCTCCTCCCTGTCCTTTTTGGCCACTTATCGTCCTTTACATTCCCCTCCCTCCCTGTCCTTTTTGGCCACTTCGTCCTTTACATTCATCCTCCCTCCCTGTCCTTTTCGGCCACTTATCGTCCTTTACATTCACCCTCCCTCCCTGTCCTTTTCGGCCACTTATCGTCCTTTACATCCATCCTCCCTCCCTGTCCTTTTCGGCCACTTATCGTCCTTTACATCATCCTCCTCCCTGTCCTTTTCGGCCACTTATCGTCCTTTACATTCACCCTCCCTCCCTGTCCTTTTCACTTATGTCCTTTACATTCACCTCCTCCCTGTCCTTTTCGGCCACTTTATCGTCCTTTACATTCACCCTCCCTCCCTGTCCTTTTCGGCCACTTATCGTCCTTTACATTCGCCACTTATCGTCCTTTACATTCACCCTCCCTCCCTGTCCTTTTCGGCCACTTATCGTCCTTTACATTCCTCCTCCCTCCCTGTCCTTTTTGGCCACTTATCGTCCTTTACATTCACCCTCCCTGTCCTTTTCGGCCACTTATCGTCCTTTACATTCACTCCCTCCCTGTCCTTTCGGCCACTTATCGTCCTTTACATTCACACACTTATCGCCTCCTCCTGTCCTTTCGGCCACTTATTACATTCACCCTCCTCCCTGTCCTTTCGGCCACTTATCGTCCTTTACATTCACCCTCCCTCCCTGTCCTTTTCGGCCACTTATCGTCCTTTACATTCACCCTCCCTCCCTGTCCTTTTCGGCCACTTATCGTCCTTTACATTCACCCTCCCTCCCTGTCCTTTTGGCCACTTATCGTCCTTTACATTCACCTCCCTCCCTGTCCTTTTCGGCCACTTATCGTCCTTTACATTCACCCTCCCTCCCTGTCCTTTTCGGCCACTTATCGTCCTTACATTCATCCTCCCTCCCTGTCCTTTTCGGCCACTTATCGTCTGTTACATTCACCCTCCCTCCCTGTCCTTTTCGGCCACTTATCGTCCTTTACATTCACCCTCCTTCGCCAGAGCCGAGGGCCTTCGAGGCTTCACTCGCGCGGAAAAGACCTCGCGTTTCGACGCCGTTTAACGACCCTCCTCAGACCCGCTTTCCCCCACAACTCCCGAGGGGCAAATTTCAGCGGGTGCTTCGCGTTGGGGACTTTTTGGTTTATGTATATATGTAGTTTTACTCGTCGTATAAAATTCGTACTAACCCCCTTCAGGACCTGAGGAAGGTACGTTTAATAGGGAGGAGAGTACGGAGTTATTGTTCGTTGTGTGAGCGATGTCTTGGTACAAGGCGCGGAATGTTAAATGTGAGTGAGAGAATGGGAGAGGGAGGGGGAGAGGAGAGGGAGAGGGAGGGGGAAGGGGAGGGGGAAGGGGAGGGGAAGGGAAGGGGAGGGGAGGGGAGGGGGAGAGGGAGAGGGAAGAAAAGAGAGAGAGAGAGAAAAGACAAAAAAGCTATTCATATAATCCCTGCAACCTTAATAACAGAGCCGTCCGCAAGATCAGGGCCAAGGCGTCGCAAATCCAAACCACGGAATGGCCGAAAGAGCCCCGTCGCTTCCCTCCGAAGTCCGAGCGAGGAGCCACGGCCCCGAGAGCCGTGATTGGCTCCCTCGCGCCCTTCCACGCATAGTTGGGGCTGCAACTTGCGATGCCGAGGCACTGCTTGCGCCTCCCACGCGGCCGCCCGGGGTCCAGGCCCACGGTGTCCTCCGCCCTCGCTCTGCCCGGGGTGGGGTCCAGGAGGCGCTCCCCGGCGGAAGGGGCTATCTGGCTGCTGAAGGGGGCTACCAGCCGGATGAGAGGGGCTATCTGTCTGTTGGAAGGGGCCCTATCCCTGCCGAAAGGGGCCATCTCCCTGCTGACGGGGGCTCTCTCTCTGCTGAAGGGGCCCAATCCTGCTGAGAGGGGATCCCTCCCTGACGATAAAGGCTCTCATTTCGCTGAGAGGACACTGCCCTTGGTGGCAGGGGAGCCCGGCCAGCCGAAGGCGCCTCCCTCCCTGCTGAAAGAGGCCTCTGTCCCTGCTGAAAGTGCGCCTCTGCTTCCGGGGTTGGTGCGAGGCGGGCCGGCGATGGGGATGACACAGCGAGGCCACTGTGAGAGAAAAGAAGAAGAAAAAGAGGAAAAATAAGAAAAAAAGGAAAAGTTCAAGGATGAAGATGATCAGGTGTAGAAGGAGATAAGAATATATAACAAAGAAAACAATAATAAGGAAATGGAGAACGACGTCGACGACGAAGAGAAAGTAGGAGAAAAGCAGAAGAAAAAGACGAAAACGACAAAGAAGGAAATCAAGAAAACGAAGAAGAACGACAATGAAAGAAAACAAAAAAACGACGATGAGAGAGAGAAAAAACCCGAAGAAGGAACGGCGAAGGAGAACAAAACAACAACAACAACAAGAGCAACAAGAGCACCAAGAGCAGCCCTTTAAGGAAGAGCAACGAGCTGTCTCTCCGCCTCGCCCTCGCGTCGAAGCCGATTCGGTCGCGTCTCGCTTCGACGTCGGGGATTTCGGTGACCTTTCGGCGCTCCAGAAGAACGGACGAACGGCGGAACGAACCGTCGGGCGTCGCTCCTCCGGCGGAAGGTCATAGTTGTCGGGAGGTCGGCGGCCCCGGGCTCCTCAGCTCGCTTCTTTATTATTCGTCTCTCGATATTTTTCTCTTTTTCTTTCATTCGCTGTATGTCTCTATTTCTGTCTTTTTTCTCTCTCTGTCTCCTCTCTCTCTGTCTCTGTCTCTCCCTGTCTCTTCTCTCTCTGTCTCTCTCTGTCTCCTTCTCTCTCTCCTCTCTTTCTCTTCTCTCTCTCTCATCCTCTCTCTCTCTCTCATCCTCTCTCTCTCTCTAACCCCCATCTCTCTCCCTCTCTCTAGAAGAAATAGGAAATAAACGATACAAAGACAGAAAAAAGCGAGAACACGAAAGAGCAAAAGAAATCCAAACCAAACAAGGAAACACAAGGAAGGTGATGATGATTATAAAGTCATGACTGGACGTCGTGTCACCTCCGACGAACACCCGCCCTGAATCCGACGAATCACCTAGGCCTACCTGAACTTCCTGCTTGCTCCTACTGCTGAAATAGAGCTAAAAAATCGTATTCTCACCTGCCTGGCTTCGCTCTTGGTCACCTGTTCGAAGCACCAGCTGGGGTCACCTGTCTGAATCACCTGTTCGAGGCAACTGTCCTAATTATTTGTCTGAATCACCTGTTTGTTTGGTTTTCTCTCTTGGTCACCTGGCTGAATCACCCGTTCGAAGCACCAATCCGAATCACCTGTTCGAAACATTTGTTCGAATTAGTTGTCCGAATTACAGATCATGACGTAGAGCTCACCCCCTGTATTTATTTGGCATTTCTCTTTCATCTCTTTTTCTCTCTTATTTCTTCCTCATCTCTTCCCTTTTATTCCTCTTCCTTCTTCCTATCTCTTCTCTCTTTCTCAATTTCTCTTTCTTATTTTCACGCCTTTTCTCCCTTCCCCATTCCTTTCCTTTCTCCTTTCATCCTTCTTTCTTTTCTTTCTTCTCCCTTCCCTTCTCCCCTACTTTACTCTTCGTTATCTCCTTTCTTTTCTTTCTCCATTCTTTCTTCTCATTTCTTCTCTCGCCTATCTTTATATTCTTTCTTATCTCTTTGTTTTCTATTCTCTTCCCCCTTTTCTTTCTACTTCTCTCGTTCTCTTTCCTCTCCCCATTTCTTCATTTTCGCTTGCTTCTCTCTCCCTCTATTTCTTATTTCTTTCCTCTATCTGCCTCTTCGCTTTCTTTCATTTTCACTTCTTATCTTTTCCTCTATCTTCTCTCTTCTTTCTCTTTCTTTTTTCTTCTCCCTTCCCCTATCTCTTCCATCTCTGTCTGTCTTCCTTCTCACTTTCTCTTTTTTCCTTCCGTTTTTCTTCCAGTTTCTTTTACTTTCTCTTACTCCTTTAATAATACGACTGCCTCTCTCTTTGCCTTTCTCTTTCATTCTTTACCACTTTCTCTCTCTCTCTCTTTGCCTCCCCACTCTCTCTCGCTCCCTTCCTCTCTTTCTCTTTCTTCCTCTCTCTCTCTCTCTCTGTAGTTCAGAGAGAGTAGTAGTTCATTCTCTCTCTCTGTTCTTCTCTTCTCTCTCTCTCCTCCCTTCCTCTCTCTCTCTCTCTCTCTCTCTCTCTCTCTCTCTCTCTCTCTCTCTCTCTCTCTCTTCTCTCTCTCTCTCCCTCCCCTCTCTCCCTCCCTCCCTCTCTCTCTCCCTCCTCCCTCCTCCCTCCCTCCCTCCCTCTCTCCTCTCTCCCTCCTTCCTCCTTCCCTCTCTCTCTCTTCTCTGTCCATCTATCTACTCTCCACAATAGTAGACAAACGATAAGCTTTCCTTTCTTATTTTTTCCAAGAAAAGAAGGAAAAAATAAAGAGGGAAAAACAGAAAACCGTAATCAAAGAATCACGCAAAGAGACGGAATATTATTGCTTTTTAGATAACAGAAGATATTCCCCTAAAATGGGCGGCTTCGGCAGGAGAACCACAGCGGCCGGAGGATCAGGCAGGAGGACGGCCAGCGAGACTTGGGGGTCGAGGGGGACTTCTCTTCCCGGTCGACAGGAGCTGGGGTTTCTTCCCCGTGGGTGCAAATGAGCAAACGCACACAGGAGCAGGAGAAATACACACATGAACAGACAGCAAACACACACGCAGAAAACACACACAGGAACAGAGAGACACACACATGAACAGACACACAAACACACAGGAGCAAAAAGCACACAGGAACAGACAACAACACACACAGGAACAGAGAAATACACACATGAACAGACACACAAACACACACAGGAACGGACACACAAACGAGCACAGGAACAGACACACAAACACACACAGGAACAGAAAAATACACACGTGAACAGACACACATACACAGACAGGAGCAAAAAAAACACACAGGAAAAAACAAAACACACAGGAACAGAGACACAAACAGACCAGCACAACAGACAGACAGGAACAGAGAAATACACACATGAACAGACACACAAACACAGACAGGAACAGAGAAATACACACAAGAACAGACACACAAACACACACAGGAACAGAAAAATACACACGTGAACAGACACACATACACAGACAGGAGCAAAAAAAAAAAAAAAACACACAGGAAACAGACACACAAACACAGACAGGAGCAGAGAATACACACATGAAACAGACACACAAACACACACAGGAGCAGAGAAATACACACATGAACAGACACACAAACACACACAGGACAGAAAAATACACACATGAACAGACACACAAACACAGACAGGAACAGAGAAATACACACATGAACAGACACACAAACACACACAGGAAACAGAAAAATACACACATGAACACGCACAAACCACAACACAGGAGCAAAAATACACACATGAACAGACACAAATACACACAGGAGCAAAAAAACACACACATGAACAGACACACAAACACACACAGGAGCAGAGAAATACACACATGAACAGACACACAAATAACAGACAGGACAGAGAAATACACACATGAACAGACACACAAACACACACAGGAACAAAAATACACACATGAACACGCACAAACACACACAGGGAGAAAAAAAACACACACATGAACAGACACACAAACACACACAGGAGCAGAAAAAACACACAATGAACAGACACTTAAACACACCACACAACACAAAGGAACAAGACGCTTAAACACACTCACTCACACGAAAGAACAGACACACACACACACGGAGCAGAAAAATACACACATGAACAGACACACAAACACACACACAAAGGAACAGACACTTAAACACACTCATGCTCACACGAAAGAACAGACACGTAAACGCACACAGGAGCAGAAAAATACACACATGAACAGACCACAAACACACACACGAAGGAACAGACACTTAAACACACTCATGCTCACACGAAAGAACAGACACGCAAACTCACACAGGAGCAGAAAAATACACACATGAACAGACCACAAACACACACACGAAGGAACAGACACTTAAAACACACTCATGCTCACCACGAAAGAAACAGACACGCAAACTCACACAGGAGCAGAAAAATACACACATGAACAGACCACAAACACACACACGAAGGAACAGACACTTAAACACACTCATGCTCACACGAAAGAACAGACACGCAAACTCACACAGGAGCAAAATACACACCATGAACAGACCACAAAAACACACACCACGAAGAAACAGACACTTAAACACACTCATGCTCACACGAAAGAACAGACACGCAAACTCACACAGGAGCAGAAAAATACACACATGAACAGACACAAACACACACACGAAGGAACAGACACTTAAACACACTCATGCTCACACGAAAGAACAGACACGCAAACTCACACAGGAGCAGAAAATACACACATGAACAGACCACAAACACACACACGAAAGAACAGACACGTAAACGCACACATGCTCACACGAAGGAACAGAAACGCAAACACAGACATACTCACATACTTGCACAGACACGGAAACACACACAAACACATATTTACATATCCCATGATGCCGAAAACGGGAGAAATTCGTGGCTTCCCTTCGACATCTCCCTCTCCTTACCGAGGCCGAAGCCAAAGCCAAAGACGAAGACCGAAGACCACATAGGAACAAAGCCGAGGCCGAAGCCAAAAAACCAAATCCAAACCGAAGCCAGAGCCAAAGGCGATCCACGACGTCTAATTGTTCCGAAACATTCTAGAAAGAAGAAGAAAAAGGCGAGTGCGAGGGGGGGGAAGGGGGGGAGAGGAAGTAGGCCAGAGCCACACGAGGCAGTCAATAGAGAGCGATGGACGCCACACATTTCCTGTGTATGTTATCACACAAAGCCGCCCTCTTGGAGCGCCGCGCCGCCTCTCCCTCTGTCCCTGAGGGCGCTGGGGAGGCCCTTCGGACCGGAAGGACGCCCCAGCGGACGCCCCGGAGGCTGTTGCCAGGATGGGCGGGAGGGCGCCCGACGGAGCCTTTGTTTGGGAAGGGTTGGCTCGCCGAAGGACGCGGGGATTCGGACGCGGCCTCTCGGGCGTCCGGCTGGAGGAGGAAGAGAATGTATGGGCCTCTCCTTCGCTCTCTCTTTCTCTTTCCTTCTCTCTCTTTCTCTCTCTCTTTCCTTCTCTTTCTCTCTTTCCTTCTCTCTCTCTCTCTCTCTCTTTCTTCTCTTTTCTCTCTTTCCTTCGCTTTCTCTCTATCCCTCTCTCTCCTCTCTCTTTCCTTCTCTTTCTCTTTTTTTTTTTTCTTTTTCTCTTTCCATATGTCTCTCTCTTTCTGTCTCTCTCTCTCTCTCTCTCACTTGCTCTCGCTCTTACTGGCCATCTCATTCTATATTTCCTAATATATGTGTGAATATATGTGTGAATAATTTATATGTACACACACACACACACACACACACACACACACAACACACACACACACACACACACCACACACACACACACAATATACATATATATATATATATATATATATATATACATATATATATGAGTGTGTGTGTGTATGTATATTGTGAATGTATATGTGTTTGTATGTATGTACACACACACACAAATACTACATATCTATATAGTATCAATCTATAATCTATCTATATATATACACATACATCCCTGTTCCCCTTCCTTTGGGCTAGCGCGAGGGCGGAAATCCCCGCCCAGGACCCGGCTTCCACGCCCACCGATCAGGCATTCTAATAATAATAATAATAATAATAATAATAATAATATAATAATAATAATAATAATAATAATAATAATAATAATAATAATAATGATAATAATAAATAATAATAATAATAATAATAATAATAATAATAATAATAATAATAATAATAATAAATAATAAATAATAAATAATAATAATAATGATAATGATAATAATAATAATAATAATAATGATAATCTAATACCCTAATCGTGGGCGTTGGATCACGGGGAAGGATGGTCACGGGAAGGATAAGGATGATTATTACTGTTGCTTTTACCTTTGATTTATCATTATTGCCGTTATTTTCATTATCATTTTCATTACTATTATGACTTTACTGATTATCTTTATTTTTATGATTTGTATTATCAGCATCACTGTTATTATTATTATAATTTTCATTATTATCATCATCACTATAATTATTATCATCATTATCATTATTACTATCATTATCATTATTATTATAATTATTATCATTATTATCATTATCATTATTATCACTATTATTACCATTCTCGCTCTCCTCCCACATGCAAGTTCCGCCACGACCCCCCCTCCCTCTCCCCCTCCCCCGGCGAAACGGAAGCGCAGACACCCAAAATAATCGTCAAAATATACGAAGGAGGGAAGAGAGAGGCCGAGGGAGACGGGGGAGAGGGAGAATGGGAAGAGGAGAGGAGGAGAAGAGGGAGGGGGGAGAGGCGGGGAGGAGAGGAGGAGAGGAGAAGGGAGGGAGGAGAGGAGGAAGAAGGGAGGGAGAGAGAGGCGGAAGAGGAGAGGAGGAGGAGAAGGGAGGGAGGGAGGGCAGAGGAGGAGAGACAGAGAGGAGGAGAGGAGGAGAGGAGAAGGGAGGGAGAGGGCAGAGGAGGAGAGGAAAAGGGAGGGAGGGAGAGGCAGAGAAGGAGAGATGGATAGGAGAGGAGAGGAGGAGAGGAGGAGAAGGGAGGGAGGGAGAGGCAGAGGAGGAGAGATGGAGAGGAGAAGGAGGACGAAAGGGGAGGGGCTTGAGAGAGGGGAGGGAGGGGATGGGAGAGGGCAGAAGGGGAAGAGGAGAGGAGGGGGCGAAGGGTACGAGAGGGGAGGGGGCAGGGGAAGGGGGTGGGGGAGGGTAGGTGATTGGTTGAACCCTTGCTGTCCCCCTCCCCCTCTCCTCTCCCCCTCCCCCCTTCTCTCCCCTCCCTTGCTAATCCCCCGAGCTTCCATGATGAGGGGAGAGGGTGAGAGGAGGAGGGAGAGACGGAGAGAGGAGAGCAAGAGATAAGGGGAGAAGAGAGGAAGTGGAAGAAGATGGAATATGAGAAGAGGGAGATAAGGAAGAGACAAAAGTGATGGTGGTATGTAGGAGAGAGAAAATGGGCGAGGGATAAAGGGAGAGATAACGG
>NW_020870989.1:139951-147451 GCF_003789085.1 Penaeus vannamei | reverse complement strand
CAGCTCATGTGTGTGTGTGTGTGTGTGTGTGTGGTGTGTGTAATATATATATATATATATATATATATATATATATATATATATATATATATATATATATATAAAGAGATAGAGACAAAGACGGATCTATCTATCTACCTTCCACACAAAGACTCACACACACACCAAAGCGCCCACGCCCGCGAGCCCCGCCCTGACCTAGGCCAAGGTCCCCGCCGTGACCTGCCCCAACAGCCGCGCGCACCAAGACGTCGCCGGCCGATGTCAGCGGCGAGGGCGGACGAGCGCGGGGTCCGGAAGGGGTCGCCGCGCCCGCCCTCCTCCCGCTCCTGAAGGAAGGGTCGCGAACGTGATTCCGAGTCCTCGGGGGAACGGCGCCTCGCAATTGGATATCTCTGTCGATTAACGATACCTGGAAATACGAAATGTGTCTTGCTTTTTTTCTTTGACTTGTTATGCAGACAAGTATACAGACAGGTGTGACTTGTTTTTTCTTTGACTTGTTACGCAGACAAGTATACAGACAGGTGTGACTTGTTTTTCCTAGACATTATACAGACACGGCAGAGGACTTGAACCGAAAACCTTCCACTCGCCAACTCAGGCAGGTTCCTTCTGCATGTCAGAATCACTCGCTTAATACCTGCTACTTAATATTAATTAAAGTGTCTGTGCAGTGCAGCGGTTAGCATGCTGGTCTAGCAACCCTGCTGCCCCGCGTTCTAATCCCGCACCGACAGAGGATGGCGACCCCGGCCATTCCTTGTACACAGCGGGAGATCTGGAAGCAAAAACAGACAGTACGTCACAGCCAAGAATATCCATTCTAACACATGGAATTAAAACTAAATCTTAAATCTTTAAATCTTACTGCATCTCCTGTTTCTACTCTTTTGGGGTTTATTACCGTTTGTAAAGGGTTAGTGCCCATCCTGCCAAGACTCGAAGGAATCCTCTGGTGCTGGTAGGATTAGGATGAGTAAGTGGTTAAAATCCTCCAGGGATAGGATTCTGCCCGTGGATTGTCCAAGAAAGTAGACAATAATTCTACCTCAGCGAATGGAATCTGCGGGATGGCACTCACCTTGAATATTAAATTCGCGTGTAAATAAAAAAACAACAACCCATTAAATTCCCCCCAAAAACGAAGAAAAGAGAAGGAAATAATACAATCTATCACTTAAATCCTAAAATTTCTGAACAAAAAACCTCCCCTTCTACTAAAGCCGTGCCGGGGATATCTTCCTCTTCTCCCGAGTTGAATGTGTTCCAAAAATCGCCTCTAGGAACGTTTTCGTCGGAGTCGGGGATAATCCGGCGAGAGAATAGTGTTACGAGATTGGCGCGAGCGGCGTTGGGGATGGATGGCCTCTACGCCGAGGTCCGTTAAGGGCGATAATGGCGAAGGGGGAAATGATCAGGATAATGGTTGTGATTATGTGTATTAATGCACGTTTCCGCACATACGCACAGACATACACACGTGCAAACACGCTCGCTCACACAGACATAACACACACACATACACACATACACACACACACACACACACACACACACACACACCACACACACACACACACACACACACACACACACAACACACACACACACCCTAAGAGTATATCGCATTCACCCATATATGCATACAGAGACATGTGTAGTGACGTGTGCATCTATCTACCTTCTATCCATCTCTCCATCTACATTAACAAAATAACAAATGTAAAAAAAAAACTATCGCATAGGCCTACAAATAAACGTATCTCTCCTGTAGCCCCCCCCTCCCCCCTCCCCCTCCATCTTCCTCTTCTCCCTCAAACTCAAAAAACCGGAATACTTCACCACTATGACTCATTTTATCATTACTCACTGTATCAATTTGTTATCATTATTGTGACTTACCCTTTATTTATCACGAAAGCCGTGGACTGACGACAGTGAGAATTTTAGTGTCACTCTCTTATTCTCATTTACGGAATTGTTGTTACTTTCTTTGTTCTTATTTGCCTCTGTATGCTATTGTGGAATTTATTAGTGGTGAAAAATACTTTTAGTTCTAGAGCAATTCTTCTGAAAGTCATATATGATACGAAATCGTTAGTCAAAGATGGATATATACTTTCATTTCCGTATAAAGAAAAAAAAAACGAAAACAGAACTCTTTCCCTACAAGAAAAGGGTGAATAAACAAAGAAAACAAACATGAATGGCAAATGTTCAAAGCTAAAATCTCAATAGAGCAACTCGGCTTAATTTTTGTATAATATAGACTTTTTTCTCTCTCTCACTCACTCACTCACTCATCACACACTCTCTCTCTCTCTCTCTCACTTCTCACTCACTCTCTCTCTCTCCTCTCACACACTCACTCCTCTCTCCTCACTCCACTCACTCACTCTTCTCTCTCACTCACTCTTTTTCTCTCTCTCTCTCTCTCTCTCATTTCTTTCTCTCTCTTCTTTCTCTCTTCTCTCTCTCTCTCACTCACTCCACTCACTCTCTCTCTCACTCCACTCATCTCTCTCTCTCTCTCTTCTCTCTTCTCTCTCTTTCTCACTCAATCTCTCTCTCTCTCTCCGCCCTGCACTGACGTTCGCCCAGGTCATGGCTCAGAGCTGGCAGCGCCGAGGACCCCCTGGCGCGGACAAACACCAGGTGGCTTTGAATATACAAAACTTCTTTTTCTTTCTCTCTGACTCTGTCTCTCTCCGTCAGTCTCTCTCTGTCATACTCACAAAATACACACACATACACAACAGACAGACACACATACACACACCACACACACACACACACACACACACACACACACACACACACACACCACACACACACACACACACACACACACACCACACACACACACACACACAACACACAACAAATTTCTTTTCCAGTATGTTCAAACGCAAGCATTACCACAAGAGAGTTATTGTTTCCATGACCATGTACTGTACTAGTAATACACTGTTCAAGAATACTTACCTCGCTGGTGGAAACTTGTGTGAGTCGATTGCAAGCCACTTGAGAGGAGCATTTGGAGCCCTCCTTCATTTCACGATTATTGCTATTTCCTTTATTGTTCTTATTAGAATACACTTTCATACAGAGAATCTAGTTATTGGTCTATCATTGGCAACATCTCCCCACGGTTAAAACTTGAATTAAATGAAAAAGGAAAGAAATGCACACTGCACAACGATAATGGAGTCATGTAAACAATAGACTTAAAAAATATACAAAACTTCATACAACCGTACTAACCTACCTAACCTAACCTAAACCTAACCTAAACCTAACCTTAACCTAACCTAACCTAACCTTAACCTGCCCTATAACCTACCCTAACCCCCTAACCTAAACCTAACCACCCTAAACCCTAACCTTAACCTTATACCCTAACCCTAACCCTAACCTTAACCTAACCTAACCTAACCTAAACCCAACCTAACCTAACATTACCTAACCTAAACCTTAACCAACCCTACCCCCTACCCTAACCTTACCTAACCTTAACCTACCTAACCCTAACCTAACCTTACCTAACCCTAACCCCCCCAAACCCTAACCTACCCTAACCTTACCTAAACCTAACCTAACCTAACCTAAACCTAACCCAACCTAACCTAACCTAACCTAAACCTAACCTAAAACCCTTACCTAACCTAACCTTAACCTACCCTAACCCCTACCCAAAAACCTAACCCTACCCTACCTAAACCTACCCTAAACCTAACCTAACCAAACCTAACCTAACCTAACCTAAACCTAAAACCTAACCTAACCTAACCTAACCTAACCTAACCTAACCTAACCTAACCTAAACCCTAACCTAACCTAAACCTAACCTAACCTACCTAAACCCAACCTAACCTAAAACCTAACCTAACCTCAACCTAACCTAAAACCTAAACCTAACCTAACCTAACCTAACCCAACCTAAACCTAAAACCAACCAAACCAAACCAAACCTAACCTAACCCTAACCTAACCTAACCTAACCTAACCTAACCTAAAACCCAACCTAACCAACCTAACCTAAACCTAACCTAACCAAACCACCAACCTAACCTAACCCTAAACCTAACCTAACCTAACCTAACCTAAAACCTAACCTAACCTAACCAGCCAACCTAACCTAACCTAAACCTAACCTAACCTAAGCTAACCTAACCTAACCTAACCCAACCTAACCTAAACCTAACCTAACCTAACCTAACCTAACTAACCTAAACCTACCTAACCTAACCTAAACTAACCTAACCTACCTAACCTCCCTAACTAACAGCCAAATCCCAACTAACCCTAAACCTCGAACTCTAACGTAACCTAAGATGCTTAACTACAAAGAGAAAGAGAATCCCTAACCTAACTTACCTACTTACATAACCTAACCTTACCTAACCTAACCTAACAATCCCAGCTTCACCCTAACCTAACCTAACCTACGTTGCAATTGAAAGATAACACAAGACAGACCAAGTTGGTGTTCGTGTTTCAATTACAAATCTTTAGTTTGGTTTTAAGTTTGTTTCTAAGACAAGTGCCAAGGATCCCATTTCAATTGTCGTTCCAGGAAAAAGTACGATTTATTGACAAATCGTATTTTATGACGATCCGGTGTTGTGACGAGTTACGCGACCTAAAAACCCAAAAAGAGAAAATACACACAGAACGAGGCGTGCAGTCTGTCACGAGTTTAAAAGAGCAATTCCGTTTATTGACAATTCGCGAACCTACAGCTGTCGGCAAGCACCAGCGACTCTTTCGACTCTCGCCTTCTATTTCCGCGTCTGACCCTCAAGACACGGTGTGACTCGGTGTGTACGTGACTGTGTGTACGTAGAAATATGCATACATAATTCTTTTTTTTTTTTTAACATTCTGGGAACAGGATTTTAAGTGTTTCAGGATCTCTCTCTCTCTCTCTCTCTCTCTCTCTCTCTCTCTCTCTCTCTCTCTCTCTCTCTCTCTCTCTCTCTCCTCTCCTTCTCTCTCTCTTTCCCTCTCTCTCTCTCTCGTTTCCCTCTCTCTCTCTCTTTCCATCTTTCTCTCTCTTTCCCTCTTTCTCTCCCCTCCTCCTCTCTCTCTCTTTCCCTCTTTCTCTCTCTTCCCCCCTCTCTCTCTTTCCCCCGCCCCTCTCCTCTTCTTACTTTCCTTCCCCCTTCTCTCCGTCCCCCCCCCCCCTTCTCTTTTCTGGTATCTTCATTACACTTACATAGATACCCTACTTACTTAGATATATAACCAAGTCACGTTACAAAAATATCAATATCCGTCAATCTCACCTTTAGGATATATCGCCTCGTCTTGATGTAAATCCTCTGACTCAACCCTACATGCGTTGCCTGCGTCCTACGTACCAGGTAGCCCAACCCACCTGCCTCAACCTCTAACAGGTAATACCTGTCACGATTCAAACAGATACAGCTCGCGACATACAACTCTCCGTTAACGTATCTAAAATCCTGTGCTTTGAAAGAGCTCTAAGTTATTGATTAAGCGAACACAATACACACACAAACAGAAATCTTGACACAAACACAAACACGATTATACCAACACAATCTCAAACACCATTGAAAAAACCAGAACCTAAGATATACAAGCAACACTATTTCCGTTTTCAAAATTAGTGCTTAACTCCGTGTCCAGGATCCATCTTCAGATCACGCGCGAAGCCAACCTTTCGATAACTGCATTACAAATACCTTTTCCTATTATCCGCCCTCCTAAAGATTATCCCGGAAATGAGAGGGAGGCTTGGTTCATCGGGAAGTTGCGGTAAATAACCTGCCCCGGCTAACCCCAAAGGGCCTGGCGGCGCGAAAACAAAAGCACTTTAGCGGGGCATTGTATTAAGGGTTCGATAATCCCACCTCTATCCACCCAACAGGATGATTCTCTCAAGAGCGAGAGGACGATAGCCGAATGGCTCGCTCCTCGACCCTATACGCTCTAGTGCTGGGACAATAGGGGCAAAACAAGAGAGGCTCGCCGTATCAGTGCTTTTTGCCACCTCATATGAATATACGCGGACACTGCCTGAAACTTCCTTCTCCTCTCTCCCTCGCATCCTCACCCAGACGAATATACTCCGATATACTACCTCGCTCCTCCTCAACTACATCGATTTCTCTGTTTTACTGTGTTTCTGTTCTGTCTGACCACCGTCTGTGATCTGACATCTCATATCTCAGACTATCTGTGTCTCGTATTTCTGTACTGCTTTGAGTCATCGATCTGTCTGTCTGTCTGTTCTGTCTGGTCTGGTTCTGTCTGTTCTGTCTCTGTCTGTCTCTCTCCTCTCCCTCCCTCCCTCCCTCTCCACTACCCCTCTCCTCCCATGCCCCTTTCCTCTCTCTTCTTACTCTCTCTTCTCCCTCCGTCTCTCCTCTCATCATCCTTCTACCGTGCGCCTGCTCCGTCCCTCCGCTCCCTCCTCTTCTCTCTCTACTCTCTCTCCCTCTATCCTCTCTCTTCTCTCCTTCTTTCCTTCTTCTCCTCTCTCTTCTCTCCTCTCCTCTTCTCTCTTTCTCCTTATCTGCTCCCGCCCCTCCCTACTCCTCTTTTCTCTCTCTCTCTCCTCATCTCTCTCCTCTCTCTCTCTCTCTCTCTCTCTCCTCTCTCTCTCTCTCTCTCTCTCCTCTCTCATTCTCTCTCTCTCTCTCTCTCTCTCCTCTCTTCTCTCCTTCTTCTCTCATCCTCTCTCCTCTTCTCTCTCTCCTCCTCCTTCCCCTCCCTCTCTCCCCTCCCTCTCTCGTCCTCTCTCTTCTCACTCTCTCTCTCTTTCTCCTCTCTCTCTCTCTCTCTCTCTCCCACCACTCCAGCCGGTCATAACATGACGGGTGCTTATTCGGGATTGCAGAGCGGGCTAGCAGTGAGCTTCCACCACAGCACCCTGACCCACTTCCTCCTTTGACGTCGCAAATATCGTCGTCGTGGGACTTGCGATGCCCAGACACGATGCCCTGAGTGCCCGGTGGCAAGTGTGGCAAAGAGGATTGGCCTCACCACACCTCCATGTAAAACTGTGTATCACAAGTGTTAATATCAACACCCTGGCCATGACTGCTGCAAGTCGCCCCACCGTGCGAGTCAAACTACGCCCACCCACGGGGACAGGATCGGCTCGAAATCCTGTTAGCCATTGGGGGCATGCACCAGAGCGGACACTTCGATCGCCTTCCTCTCCGCTTTGGTGGACACAGATGTTTTTTGTTCATCTTAGTGCGTATTGTGTGCGTTAGGCCTCGGCATGTTAGAACAGCATTTATACCTCCGCCAAAGCTGGTATATGCATCATTAGTAGTGTTGGTTAGATTTCTTTGCTCGTTGTTTAAGCAGTGATTACAAACTAAAACTACAAACTCTAGCAATGGACTTTCATGATTTTTTTAAACCAAAATGTGATGCTTTTAACCCACCTTTTGTTGCGCAATTGACCAACTTTTCTGGTGGTTGATCCCGGAGCCAGTGCTTTTCCTTTTATTTTTT
>NW_020870989.1:133917-139851 GCF_003789085.1 Penaeus vannamei | reverse complement strand
GAGAAGAGAGCAGAAAAAAGGGGGGAAGGGATATAGGAGACAGGAAAAGAAGACAGAGGGGAAAAGAGGAATGAGGACTATTTTTCGAAAAATAGACTGGGAATGAGACTATCTGAGAAAAAGAACGAAGAGATGAGAGGAGAGTGAATCGGAGAAAACAGGGACATGAAGATAGAAAAAGAGGGATGAGACTGAAAAAGACGGGAGAGAGAGAGTAGTTGGATGAGACAAGAGGGAAATGACCGAGAGAGAGCGAATGATTCTACCGGATGGAATGATGGACGGCAAGAGAGAAGAGAAAGATGAATGGGAGAGATCGAGAGAAGGAGGCTCATCCAACTGAGAGAAAGAGAATGGTTAGATAGAGAGGAGAGCGAAGAAGGAATGGGAGAGAAGAGAGAGAGACAGAGGAATCGGAGAGAGAGAGAGGAAAGAGGGATGAAATGGGAGAGCATGAGGAAGAGAAGAAGGCGGAATGGACTGAGAGAGGAGAGAAAGAAGCGGGAATGGAGAGAAAAAAGGGAATTGAGAGAGAGAAAAGAAGGAAATGAGAGGAGAGAGAAAAGAGGGAACTGAGAGACGAGGAAAGAGGGGAAATGAGGAGAAAAGAGGGAATGAGAGAGAGAGAAAAAGAGGGATATGAGAGAGAGAAAGAGGGAATGGAGAGAGAAAAGATCCGAATGAAGAGATGAGAAAAAAGACGATCGAGGAAAAAAGGCGGGGGAACATGCAGAGAGAAGAAAACCGAGACATAAGAGAAGAGAGAAAAGACGGGAAATGATTGAGCGAAAAAGACGGGATGAGAGAGAGAAAAAGACGGAATGAAGATGAGAAAAGACGATGAGAGAGGAAAAAGAGGGAATGGAGAGAGAACAAAGAGAGAAAAAGAAGAATGAGAGATGAGGCGAAAAACGGGACATGAGATGAGCGAAAAAGATGGGAATAGAACGAGAACAGAGGACATGAGAGAGAGAAGAGGAGATAGGAAGAGAAAAAAGGAGAATGAGATAAGAAAAAGAGGAATGAGGAGAGAAAAAAAGGAATGAGAGAGGAAAGAGGGATGAGAGAGAGAAAAACGGGAATGAGAGAGAAGAAAGAGGGAATGACGGAGAGAGAAGAAACGAGCAGAGAGAAAAAAAATGGGGAATGAGGAAGAGAGAAAGGTAGGGAAATGAAGAGAGAGAAAAAACGGGAAATTGAGAGAGAGACGGAAAAAAGGTGGGATGAGAGAGAGAAGCCAAAGAGGGGAATAGAGACGAGGGCAAAAGAGGGCATGACGAGAGAGAGCAAAGGGAGAATGAGAAGAGCAAAAAGAGGGAAATAGAGCGAGAGAGAAGCAAAAGATAGGGAAGGAGATAGATAGAATAGACTAGAAGAGATGGCGGGAAGCGAGGCGAGAGGGGGAGTGGACGAGAGGCGAGGTGAGGAGGCAAAGAGAGAGGAGGGAGATGGGAGGGAGGGAGAGAGAGAGAGAAGCGACCGAGATAGAGACGAGAGGACAGACGAGAGAGAGACGATGAGAGAAGACAGAGACGTTAGTAGACCGAGAGAAGGAGACGAGAGAGGAGAACCGGGTGGAAAGAGATGAGAGAAGAGAGAGGGAAAAGAGGAGGAAGTAGGGGAAAGAGAGAGAGCGAAAGATGAGGAAGAGAAAGGGGAGGGAAGGTTGGAAGAGAGGAGGAGGAGGGAAGGAGTGAGAGAGGGATGGAGCGCGGGGAAGAGAAGAGGGAGAGAGGGGAATGAAGAGAGGGAGAGAGAGAAAGAAGCAGAGAGGAGAGAGGAAAGGGAGGGGGGAGCATGGAGGGATCGAGAGAGAGGTGAGAGGAGAGGAGAGAAGAGAAGAGGGATGAGAGACGAGAGAGAGGAGAGAGGGATGTGGAGGGAGGAAGGGACGGAGGATGAGAGGCGAAAGAGGGACGGGAGGAGGAAGGAGGAGGGAAGGGAGGAGAGAAGAGAGAGGAGAGAGAGAGGAGGAGTGAGAGAAGGAGAGGAGAGGGACGAAGAGGGAGGGGGCAGAGGAGGAGAGAGAGGGACGAGAGGGAGGGGGAGAGGAGGAGGGAGAGGAAGGGAGGGGCAGATGAGGGAGGAGGGGGAAGAAGAGGGAGGAGGAGAGAGGCAGGGGAGAGGGGAGAATATGAGGAAGAGAGAGGGAGAGAGGGAGGAGGAGAGAGGGCAGGGAGGGCAGGGGAGAGAGAGGAAGAGAGAGAGAGAGAGAGAGAGAGGAGAGATAGAGAGAGAGGAGAGACGAGAGAGAGAGAGAGAGGATCGAGAGGAGGGGAGAGAGGGAGAGAGGGAAGAGAGAGAGAGAGAGAGATGGAGAAAGCGGAGAGAAATGAGAGAGAGAGAGGGGAGAGGGAGAGAGGAGATTAGGGAGAGAGGGGAAGATAGGGAGAAGGGAGAAAGGGAGGGAGATGAGCGAGAGGAGAGGATGAGGAGGGGATAGAGAGAGTAGAGAGAGGGGAGGGAGGAGAGCGAGAGGAAGGAGCGACGATAGGCGAGAAGATAGAAGGGAGGAGAGACTCGAAATAAATAAATGAGGGGAGAAGGCGGGAGGGGAGAGAAAGGGAGAGAGAAGACAGGAGAGAAAGGGGAAAGGAAAAGAAAAAGGATGAGGAAGGAAGAAAGGTAGAGAGAAGAGAGGAAGAAAGAGAGAGAGGAAGAAGGATAAGAGAGATAGGAAGAAAGGGATAGAGAGATAGAAGAGGAAGAAAGGGGATAGAGTGATAGAAGAGAAGAAGGGATAGAAGTGATAAGAGGAAGAAAGGATGAGTGATAGGAAGAGGAAGAAAGGATAGGTGATAGGAAGAGAAGAAGGGATAGAGTGTAGGAGAGAAGAAGATAGAGTGATAGCAAAGAAGAGGAGAAATGAAGAAAGGAGAGAGGGAAAAATAAGATAGGTGACAGGGAGAGGAAGGGAGAGAGGGAGGAAGAAAGGGGAGGAAGAAGAATGAAGTGAGAGAAGAGAGGAGAAGGGAGTTGAGGCAGAAAGAGGGGAAGAAAGGGAGTGAGGAGGAAGAGAGGAGAAGGGAGTTGAGGAGAGAGGAGAAAGGGATGAGAGAGAGGAGAAAAGGAGTGAGGAAGAGAGGCGAGAGAAGGGAGTGAGGAAGAGAGAAGGAGAAGAGGAAAGGAGTGAGAGAAGGGTGAGGGAGAAGGGAGGGGAGGAGGAGAGGGAGAAGGAGTGAGGAAGAGAGGGAAGAGGGAGTGGGGAAAGGCGAGAAGAGTGAGGAAGAGAGCGGAGGAAGGGAGTGAAGAGGAGGGAGGAAGGGAGTGAGGAAGAGAGGAGGAAAGGGAGTGAGGAAGAGAGGAGAAAGGAGTAAGGAAGAGAGGGAGAAAGGGAGTGAGAAGAGAGGGAAAAGGGAGTGAGGAAGAGAGGGAGAAAGGGAGTGAGGAAGAGAAAGAAAGGGAGAGAGTGATATAGGCAGAGGAGAGATGAGAAAGGAGGGAGAAAGGAAAGGGAGAGTGAAAAAGGGAGAGAGGAAGAGGGTAGAGAGGGAGAGAGGAAGAAAGTGAGAGAGAAGGGAGTAGGGAGAGAGGGAGTAGGAGAAAGTGATAGGAAGGAGGCAGGAGAGAGGGAGAAGGAGACAGGGAAAAAATAAGAAGGGAAGAAGGGATACAGGAAAGGAGAGGGAGAGAGAGAAATAGGGGAGAAGGAAGGAGAGAGAAGAGGGAGAGAGGGAAACAGGTGTGAAAGGGAGAGGAAAGAAAGGAGGATGGTGAGTGAGAGGAAGAAGGGGTGTGTGAGGGAAGAATGGAGTGACTGTGAGAGGAAGAAAGGGAGTGAGTGAGGGAGAAAGAGTGAGGGAGGAAGAAAGGGAGTGAGGAGAGGAAGAAAAGGGAGTGAGGGAGTGAAAGGGAAGAAGAAAGGAGTGAGGGAGAGGAAAAAAGGGAGAGAGTGATAGGGAGACAGAGGAAGAGATGAAGAAAGGGAGATAGGAAGGGAGGCAGGGAAAGAGGGAGGAAAGTGAGAGAGGGAGAAGGAAGGGAGCAGTGAGAGAGGGAGAGAGAAGGGGCAGGAGAGAGGGAGAAGGAGAAAAGGAGGGAGAAGGAGAAGGGAGAGGGAAGAGGAAGAGAGGAGAGAAGAGGAAGAGAGGAAGAGAGGAAAGAGGAAGAGGAAGAGAGAGAAAGGAACGAGGAAGAGAGGAGAGGAAGAGAGAGAAGGAACGACAGGGAAAGGAAGAGAGAAAAGGAAACGGGGAAGGAGAGAGGAAGAAAGGAGAGGAAGAGAGAGAAGAAAAGGAGAGGAAGAGAGGGAGAAATGGAGGAGAGAGGAAAGTGACAGAAAAGGAGAGAGGAGAGAGAAAAGAGAAGAAAGGGAGAGAAATAAGAGAGAGGAGAGGATAGAAGAAAGAGAGAAGATAGGAAGAAGGAGAGAAAGGAAGGAGAGAGAGAAGAAAGAAGAGAGGAAGAAAGGGAGAGAAGATAGGAAGAAAGGGAGAGAAGATAGGAAGAAAGGGAGAGAAGATAGGAAGAAAGGAGAGAGATAGAAGAAAGGGAGAGAATAGGAAAAAGGGAAAGGAGAAGGAAGAGGGAGGAAAAGGAGTGAGAAGAGAGGAAATAGGAGAGAGAGGAAGAAAGGGAGATAGTGATTTGAAGGAGAGAAAGAAAGGGAGATAGTGATTTGGGAAGAGAGAAGGAGAAGAAAGGGTGTGAGGAGAAAAAGGAGAGGGAGGAAGAAAGGGAGAAAGATAAAACAAAAGGGAAGGGAGAAAGGGAGAGAGAGGACAGGGTATAGTTTCAAAGAGACGGACAGAGCCAGAAACAGGCAATACATACAGATATAAAAATGATATATAGAGAGATGCAGCATGAGGGACTGAATAAGATGCTTATTTAACGCTGTTATAATAAAAGTGCCGCCAATGTAACAACTTTCATTATTAGCTCATATCCCATTGTTATCCACAACCACTCACTTCTAAAAAGATCTGTTGTTATTATACCATCAAACACGTCGGCCCCGCCCCCTATACAACTATTGTCCCGGAAATAACTTTCAGTTCACGATATTCCTACTCATGTAAATCCTCCTATTTGTCCCAAAATATACCACGGAAGTCAAAAGAGTAAATACAAAACGATGAAATCTATAAAACTCAAAAGCCTTCTGTAGCGCGACTCACCTGCGACGCATATATCCACAGGAGTCCAGGGCATACACGAGCACCTTATCACAACAGAGGAGAGAGCACTACACACACGGGTTCATACACATGGCGCGCGTGCGAGACTGCGGGCGTGAGAACAGCGGGTCACGGGTGTTCGTTTGACTGTGCGGGACGTGGTGTTTGGCAATGGCTGTGTGTGTGTGTGTATGTGTGTGTGCGTGTATGAGGAGTGGGGGGGGGGGGTATACGACTAACAATGCGGGTAACGAGGCCTCCTTTTAGGTGGAATTGCCTTGTTTCTTGTGTGCTTTGAGTGTTTTGATTGTTTTTTTTTTTCACTTATAGTGTATATGTATGGTGCATTTTCAATTATTTTACGATCAAAGATTATGGGGGAAAATTCGATGAAGTGATTAATTTCAAATTATTACATTTATGATTTATAGAGAAACGGTCTGGAATAGACCTATTTTTTATTAAATGTTTAATGATATGGAGACAAATAGTAGTGGTCCTATAGAAGGTGTGCAGTTTGTGTTCCCCATGATACACATTCCATTCCCCTCTGCATCAACCTGTCTCTAATTCATCAAAGGATGCTTATAAAAGTGGATTTTCTTCAGACATTCGCGAAGACGAAGGAAAAATCACACGTTAACATGCGACGGAGATTTGTTCTACCTTTTTATTTTGGGAAAAGTCGGCTTACATGTGAGTGAAATGCAATATTTCGAAGCGTACTGTACGTCGCTATTTCAAACAAATATTTAAAGACCTTAGTGTCCGCGGACTATTTTATATGAACGAGGTTGCCTGTCGTTTTGCCTTT
>NW_020870989.1:118917-123917 GCF_003789085.1 Penaeus vannamei | reverse complement strand
ATCGGCGGACTATGGTCACAATGTCTGGTGTAAATGAGACGGTAAGTACATACACGAAGGTGGAGAGCCTCATCATATATATTTATAAGAACCATGATTGAGTGCATTTATGAATGTTATCGTTACTCTTCCGTTTGATGTTCTGCATCTTGATATTTGGGCGCGTATATAGCTAGCATAGGTCATGTACTCTAATGTATGTAAAACGTATAGAATGTGATATGGAGAAGCGAAGAGAGATGCGAATGAGAGAGAGTAGGTTGATAAAGAGCGAGACGGGATTGTGGAAGAAGAGGAGAGGGAGGAAGAAAGAAGAGATCTGAAGAATATGTAAAAGAGAAGAGACGTGAGGAAAGACGAGAGTGAGGAGGGGGAGAGGTTGAGAAAGAATTCGAATGAGAAAGAGAAATGAGAAGAGAAGACGAGACTATTAAATGAGATGAAGATGAGCGGAAGAAGAGAGTAGCTATTAAAAGAGAAGCAGAATAAGAGAAAGAAAAAGAAATTGAAAAAGAAAGAAAATAAGAAGGGAAGAGAAGAAAAAAGAAGATAAGAGAACGAAAAGGAATAAAGAAGAGGAAGTGGAAAAGAATAAAAGAGACAGGAGAGAAGAGAAAGAGAAGAAGGCAGGAAAAAGAGCAAGACTATTAATTACAGCATTAGATAAATAGAGAAAAGAAGAAGAAATGATTGAGAGATCCATGTGATGGTGAGACGAGAGGGGATAAGATGGAGAAGAGAAAAAGAAAATAATGAGAAAGAGAATAACATAGATTATGCATATATATAAGATTATAGATAAGACTGTACATCATCCTACTAAGTAATTATAATAGTAATATATATATATATACCGTGATATACTATATACTTAGTAGATATATAGTAAATATGTATGATGTGATCTATAGTACATATATGAATTAGTGCTAATATAGATATGGTGAGGTAAGTATATTATACATAATAAAATATAATATGTAATAGTATATGGTGTATGAACAGGGTAGATACATCATTATATTATGTACTAGTATAGATGTATATTATACAAATATACTGATATATAATACTAATGAGATAAATGGTATAGTAAACTGGCAGATATATTAAATGAATGATGTATATTAAATGTACTAGTGTTAATATAGTATAGATAATTAATATGTAATAGAGTAATATAGTATATATGTATGGTACTATATATAAATACATATAAATATACACACACACACACAACCAATATATTAGATATATAAATTGGGAATATGAGGTGAATATAGATTATATAGATATAATATATACAATATATATTGTACTTATATATTAATATGATATATATAATAATGATATAAGTATATAGTATAAAAAGATAAATAGATTAGAAAATAATATTAAGTATAAGAGAGAAAGGAGAGGAATGAGACGAGGAGATCGAAGACAGAGAGGGAGAGAAGATGAGGAGACGAGTATCTCGAGTACAGACGGAGCAGGGAAAGTAGTGAGCTAGGGGAAGAGCAGGGACTCCGGAGAGAAGGACGAGACGGAAGGGAGGGAATGCGTTGAAAGAAGATCCAGAGAGAGAGAGAGAACGACACGGAGAAAGAGAGGTGTTAGATAGCGTGAACGTGAGGAAGAGAATAACGTAGGTAAGAGAACGATGAGAGAATGAAGAGAGGGAAGAGGAAAGAGGAAAACGTTGAGAAAGAAGACAAGAAAAGAACTAAAAGATGAGATAGAGAGCGAGGAAAAGAGAAACACCGAACACACAATGGGTAAAATAAGAAAAGGCAATGCAGTAAACCCCGGTGTCGGAAAGACCCAAGACAAGAAGAGTCAAATCTGCCTCGAATGTGCGTCTTGACATCTTGTTGTTCAACTAATATTTTTTCGAAAGAAGTGGAAGGAAAAGCGAGGTCACTCGACATGCGAGCGAATAATCTCCGACTTAAGGTAAAGGCTGCTTGTGAAACTCAAGCCCTGATGGATAACCCAGGCGTGAGATAAGACCTTATGCAGAACGACCATCGGGAGGGTTTAGGAAACTCACACTGTTCCAATGCTCCCAGCTAGTCCTGTCTTGACGACAGAAGTCTAACTTCAAACATAGATCGTGTAAGACACAAGGAGAGGTCCACTCGGCAGTTCAACGTAAGAAATGGGAGATAAAGCTTGCCACCACACATCTCTTATAAAAAACGTTCGTAAACCAATTATAATGTGCGAAGTGGACTGAGTGCTGGTCAACACACTCGTTTCTTCGCCCCGCACGTGTTGGCCGGCAGGTCACTTCGTAGTACGCTTATGGTAAGAGTTAAAATTATTACATCGACAGAAAGCTCAGACACAAGTGCGGAAGAGCAGTATGATATATGCATATTTACTCTTAGAAGTGTACTCTCAGGTTATATAACGGGGAGATTAATTTAAGTGAAAGCTAATTGTACTATACTGGAATATAAAAGCTGAAATCCAAAACATAAAAACACCTAATAGCCCCAGTCCACCTCAACAGACTAACGCTTACAAATAACTTAATAAAGAAAGACATAGGTGCCAGAATGAACGGAATTACATAAGAAGGAAGCAGATCACTCAAGTCCAGCAGTAATAACGGAAAAAAATAAAAATACGATAAAAATAAGGGATAACCCATTGAAAAGCGGAGGAGACCGATGATTTTCCCGAATAATAATAAAAAAAAGTCCAAACATGTAAAAATGATGGATTAGACACAACAATGCATCGAGATATTGAAAGACTGCGTCCGTAACCGAAACGGTGTCTCACTGATGGCCGGATAAACAAACAGACGTTTTAACTCGCTGACTCACGTACTATAAAGTCGCACTCCGAACGGTCGGACAAAAGGTGATCGATACTCCACAATGCAATAATGGCCTGAGGAATAGAAGACCCGCATCAAGAAAACACAGGGAAGAGTGCATGTTATGTTGACATTCATGCGCTAGATTTAAAGAGCAGAGGGAGGAAAGTGGAGTAGAGATTGTTGGGGGAGAGAGGGCGAGGTGAGGTGTGAATGCGGCAGGTAGGAGCAGGGAAGGAGAGGAGGAGGAGGTGTGCGCGCAAGGAGGATTGAACCAAGGTCTAAAATAAGGAAGGTCTCGTCACTAAGCGACTCAAATTCGTCCGTCTCGCGCATGACGTCATGTGGCGGCTGAGCTTGGGGGCTCGAACCGCTAATCGTAGTGTCATTCTTGGATGGAAGCAGAGCGCAAAGCTCTCCCTCCCTCTCTCTCCCATTTTCGCTCGCTTGAAACTGACTGCCGCGCGCGCAAAGTCACGAATGCCCCGTAAATAAAGTCCATAAAATTGTACTTTAGAAACTATGCCTTTATTGTCATTTAGCTTATATATGTATAGATATGTGTCATCATTATTATTGTTAATATTTATTGATTATTACACACACACACACACACACACACAACACACCACACCACATATATATAATATATACTATATATATATATAATATTATATATATTATATATATATAGCTACATATAGTGATGTATGTGTGTGTTGTGTGAATACATGTGTATATATATATTATGTATACATGTTGTATATATCATATATACATCCTGTCACACCCCACCATCACACAACACACCACCACACACACACACACACACCACACAGCACAACACACACACACACACACACCACACATCTATACAATTATATATATCTAAATATAATATATAATATATATATATATATTATTATATATATATATATATATAATATATATACTATATATATAATATCTAAACTCTTTTTTGTCTTTGATTTTTAATCAATGCCTGTTGTAATACGTCTGCTGGTTGGTATATGATTTGTTTCATAATAAATTCATATCAAAATAACATTTGGATTTTACCACATGCCATGTCTTCTTTGTTTATCTATACTTTCCTTTACCCATGTTCTTAAAAAAAAGTGAAACCAACAACAAATTGAGGAACCCCATGTAGAATATGCAATAGACCTACATTATAATCACTGTAACTTTAATCAGTGCCTGGTAAAATCAGTCCATATGCCAAACGTTTAATGTGCCTTGCATCTGAAATTAATTAAGTGTTTCCTCATTTGCTTACCGTTTTCTATTGATCTTCCTTCCCAGCCCTTCCATTCGCTACCCCCCCCCCCCCTCCGCTTCTCTGTTGACAACCCACTTTGACGTTCATAGGCCTTGCTTCGCAGAACTCAAGTGACAAGACCTTACTTAAATAATCCTTGAATTGCGAGGGGGATAAACGAGGACCGGCTCAATAAGGATACAAAGGATAAGAATACTTCAATATATATATAATAAATATTATTATATCTATATATATATAATATATAGTAGTTATACTTATATCATATAGAAGAGAGAGAGAGGACTGAGAGTGTAGAATCGAAGATGAGAGGAGATAGACTGAAGAGAGTCAGACGAAGAGAGACGATCCGATTAAGTAAGAAGCGAGTCGAAAGAAATATAGAGAGAGAGAGAGAGAGATGTAATGTATATTATGGGTGTGTGTGTGTAGCTGTGTGCTGTTTAAATTGAGTGTGTAGTGTGTGTGTCGACTATATTTACTAAAGATCCTACTGTACTGACGGATTTTTGGTAGGCCGATAGCACTGCTGTGTCGTGTGTGTGTGGTTGATGGTGTCGTTGTGGTGTGTCGTGCGCCGCGTGCGGTGCGCTGTGTATGTGTAAGTGGTTGTATAAAAGATGTGCTACAGAGTTCATCTTGAAAACATGGAAGCCATAGACGGGACACAAGAATTTCTAAAGCCGCGCGTTGATGTGGTTGTTTTAATTTTACTAAGTTAGGATCAAACTTCTTCCTTTCCGCCTCGACTTTGACCCAGAATGCTAAAATCCGCCAAAAATTCAACCACGAGCTGAGATGACTGGGTGGCAGACGGCGCTCGCGAACTTGGGACCTAATAATGCTCAAATCTATCACTCTACAACTGAG
>NW_020870989.1:105045-110045 GCF_003789085.1 Penaeus vannamei | reverse complement strand
TAATTGCCTTGACTTAGATATTCATTTCTACGACTGTAACTCTCGTTGCACGTGGCTGTGTGGCTAAAGAATTGTATTTTTCAATTTTTAATTTTATTTGTGAAATTCTCAATATATCACAGTACATCGCAACCCATGTGCATTTTCACAATTTTTTTTTATTGGTACATAGATGATACATTATGTAGTCGAGCATTATTTCTTTTAGTTTTGATCGTGACAAAGTGTACAGAGATTTGAGCCGAATGACAAAAAAAAAGGATTCGGCGGGGTGACAGAGGAAAGTCGGGGGGGGGGGGGGAGTTGATGACTTCGACGACCAAATTGAAGATAAGGAAGGCAATTTGCTCTGGAATTGTTTTTTTGTGATGTAATTGTTGTTACTTGCCTATGCGCACACACGCACACATACACAGATACATACACATACATACACATACACACACACAATCACACACGTGTATATATATGTGTGTGTTTGTATATGTGTATATATATTTTATTTTATTTTATCTTATCTTATATCTTATATCATTTTTTAAACCTTAGTGTTGCTATTGTTATTGTTATTATTTTTATTATCATTGTCATTATTTTATCATTAATTTATTATTATTATAATTATCAGGATTTTCCCCTTGTAACCTCACGCGTCACATTCATTGTCATCATTTGTTGAGAGAAAATAAAAGCACAAAATACAATCGTCTGGAAAAACTTGATTTGTCTCCAACAGGCGACAGGAAGAAGGTATATGGCGAAAATACATTGTCATTTGTATTTTTGTAAAGTTTGATTTTTTTTGATAATTTTGTTTGTGATGTAAACGATTGCTTTGGCCGCCATCTTGGCAAGTGTCTCACTGTGAATAAAACTTGAACCTTGATTCTCTGTGTCACTGCTCCCCGACTGCTGCCGCGGCGCCGTGCCTCCGTCGGCCGTGCCTCCGTCGGCCCTGCCTCGGCCCGCGCCAGCCGCCCTCCTTCTCCTCGCTCGCCGCGCCCCCGACGAGCGCGTGACGCCGCCTCACCACAAGCTCTCGATAAGCACTTTGTAGACCTTGCAACAGGAACGACGAAGGGAAGAGCAAGAAAACACACGAATATGCCGAAGGCCTTTTCACTATTGCTTCGTCAGCATATGCATATGCTACATGGTACATAGAGGAGTATATATACAACTGATCACCCTGTAGTTGTATATGTACTCCCTATGTACCTCATGTAGCATATACCCTGACGAAGCAATAGTGAAAAGGCCCTCGGCATATTCGTGTGTTTTCTTGCCCTTCCCTTCGTCGTTCCTGTTGCAATCTGTTCAACATGAATTCCACACATTCGTAGACCTTGCTCACCCATGCACAGACGGACGCGCACGTTCACACAAACACGTACACTCACACACGTACACTCACACACGTACACTCACACGGTCCCACACGCAGACGCAGGTGCATATCCTCCCACGCGCACACAAGAGACACTGCCACACTGCCGCCCATTTCGCTGGAACCAGAGAGGACCGCCCGCCCGCCCACCCGCGGCGAGGACCGTCGGCCAGCGCTGCCAGGGCCATGGGCTCTGCCTGTCCTTGGTGTCCTCCGCCTGCCCGGCCTCAGAGGAGTGACTGACCTTAGAATTCCACATTTTCTTTCGCGTTGTTGTGAAGGGCGTCGTCGCGGGTTTTGATTCGTCACTGCATGCTTCTGCTCAGGAGTCGGTCGAGACTCTGTTGCAGTCGTCACGCAGGAGTCGAGGTGTAAGCGCACGAGTGGAGTCGCCTCGAAAGGCCGAGCCGCGGTTTAAAGCCGTTCGTAAGAAAGCACTTGCATGCCCTGACGAAATCCTTCGAAAGGTGGGGTGCCGTGAATCTGTGATCAGGACAAATTCCCCTTAACTTAGGCATAAGCGGGCAGGCATCCACGCAAACCTAGATTATAAATGCACGCCCATACGTATACCCACGCTCCGCGGCAGAACACGTGTCCAGGCTCATTAACCACACGCACTCACACCCGCACACTGTCGACACCCGCTGAGCAGAAGATGGGGTCAGTCACGGAAGAGGAGACGGGGTTCCTGAGTTGGAGGAACCGCAGATTCCCTGAACGGTTGGCTTGTGCGCGGCCGTGTGCGGCGAGTGCGTTGGAGGGAGCTGCGCCGAGGGAGAACGGCGCCTGTGGGCCCAGTATCTTTTCTTGTTATCCGGTTCGTGAGGGCGTTGGGGGCCGTCCTCCCCCCCCCTTCCCCTCCCTTTCCCCTCTCCTCTCACCCTCCTCCCCTCCTTCACCCCTTTCCACTCCCCTCTCATGCTTCCTCCCCCTCCAGTTCCTCTCTCCCCTCTGAGCCAGAGCGCTGACTAAGGGCGTGCGTCTCTCTCTTTATAGGGGTGGTGGCGGCGGCGGGAGTCGGCGTGCGCGCTGTGCGGGCGGCAGTTCCGCTCCGCCATGGATCTGACCCGCCACATCCGCACGCACACGGGCGAGCGCCCCTTCCAGTGCCCCTTCTGCCCCTACCGCGCCGCCCACAAGAGCAACGTGCACCGCCACGTCCGCACGCGGCACCACAACGGCGCGGGCGCGGCCACGGGCGCGGGCAGTGGGAGGCGGCGGCAGCGGTAACGGTAGCGGGCGTGGCGGCGGTCAGGCTCCTGCCGCCGCCGCCGCCGCCGCCGCCGCCGCCCTCCTACCCGAGCGGCGCCTCGCTCGAGCGCCCCAAGTAGGGGGAGGAGGGAGGGAGGAGGAGGAGGTCGGGGGTCGAGGAGGAGGAAGGGAAGAGGCGCAAAGAAGAAGGAAGAGAGGGAGGGAGGAGGACGAAGATGGAAAAAGGAAAAAGAGAGGTTCGCTTGGCGGATGCAATTCCCCATGATAAGTGCTTTTGTCTATTGTCATTAGCTTTAGTGTTATAATTATTATTACTATTTTTGATAGTTTTGTTAGTATTATTATAGATTTTATTGTTTTTATTATTATTATTATTATTATTATTATTATTATTATTATTATTATTATTATTTGTTATTATTTATTATAGTTATTATTATTATAATTATTGTTATCATTGTTATCATCATTGCTATTATTATTATTGTTATTATTGTTTATTATTATTATTATTTTTATTATTTATTATATTGTTATTATTGTTATTGTTTATTATTATTATTATTATTTGTTATTTATTATGGTGAAGATTTTTTATTTTATCATCATCATCAATGAGACTTAGCTACTGCTGTTGCCATCTTTTTCTTGTTATTGATGGTATATATTTTGATATTTGCGGGCCGGGGAGGGGGTTTGAGGGGGTGGGGGGGGCAGGAACGTCGTGGACTCTCCATTCACTTGGAAAGAAAGATCGGAGATGGCGAGGTGAAGGACAGTGCAAGGAACAGCAAGGGCGAGAGCGCGAGGGGTCGGGGTCAGAGCGGAGGGCGTGGCAGGAGGCGAGGGGCGGCGGGGAGGGCCCGGCAGGAGCAGCGAGAGCGCCGGCGTGTGGCGGAGGTGGAGGTGGAGGTGGAGGGCGGCGAGAGGTTGAGGCAATGGCTGACAGGCGGGTTGTCTGTTCCAGCGTGGTCCCCCGGAGACGTCGATGCCGACCAGCGCCGCCGCCGCCGAGACCGCTAGGTTGCTGAACTATGGCCCGCCGCAGCCGCAGCCGCCGCCGCCGCCGCTCTGGGCCGCGGGCGAAGGCGCCGCCGGATGGGTGGGCGGCGCGGGCGGCGGCGCGGCCAGGGGCGGCCTGGGGGCGGACCGCCACTACCCGTGCGTCTTCTGCCACTACCGCTCGCGCTCGCGGGTCGACCTGGACAAGCACGTGCGCACGCACACGGGCGAGAAGCCGTACAAGTGCGTGTTCTGCGTGTACATGTCGGCCGACAAGAGCAACCTGCGGCGCCACCTGCTCGGCGTGCACAAGATCAAGTACGACGACCTGCAGCCGCTCCTGGCCGCGCGCGCGCCTCCGCAGGCGTTGCCGCAGCCTGTCAGCCCACCCCTGCCGCAGGCGCTGCCGCAGCCCCTGGCTCGCGCCCACAAGTTTTCTCTGCACGCCGCCCCCCCCGCCCCCCAAGAGCGGCCTCCCCGCCTCCTCTGCGGCGCCCAAAGCCTCGCTCCCCGCCCGCCCGCCCGCGGCTGCCGAGCCCTGTGCCTCGGCCGCGCGCCCCCCGCTGCACTCCGACGGCCACGCGACGCCTCCGTAAGGCCGGCCCTTCCGTGGGCCTCCCGCCCGTCGCCGTTTCCGCCTCCCGTCCCTCTGTCCGCTCTGCCGCCGCCTCCTGCCTTGCTTCCCTTCGGCCTCCGCTTGGCCTCGCTTCCTCTCCTCTCCAGTCTTCCTTCCTCCGCTCTCCCTCTCCAGGTCTTCCTTCCTCCGCTCTCCCTCTCCGTCTTGCCCGCATCCGGCGCCTCTCTCACGCCCTTTCCTCGCTGCCCCTTCACCCCTCCCCCCGCCCCGGAGCCTTTCTCTGCAGTGATTACCGGAACGACTTTTCAGAAGGGGTTTTTGGCCGGACAAGGACAGCTCCCGTTTTCCGATTATGCTTTTTTTTCTTTTACTCTGCATCATTATTCTTCTATTTTGGTTCCCCTTTTCTGGATCAGAGAATAGACGTCGCTGAAGCGCTGATCTGTGTCGCCTCCGCCCTCCCTCCCTCCCTCCTTCTCCTCCTTCTCCTCTCCTCCTCCTCCTCCTCCTCCTCCTCCTCTTCCACTTACTCCTCTCCTCCTCCTCCTCCTTCCCTACTCCTCCCCTCCCCCTCCCCTCCCCCCCCCAGAAGGAGCAGAGGGAAAGGCAAGGCTTTCCGTTCGCGGAGGCCGTGGAAGTGCAGTGCTGATGTGGTGGTTTCCTTGCAGTCGCGTCCCGGAGGTCTGGCAGCGGTGGTCGCGGCGGCGGTTCGTCGGGGCGCCTCCCTTCCTTCGGGCGCTTTGGCGCTGGCAGAGCGCCACGCCTCCTGCGGCGGCGGCGACGGCGGCGGCGGTGGCGGTAGCGGCGGCGGCGGCGGGG
>NW_020870989.1:82545-90045 GCF_003789085.1 Penaeus vannamei | reverse complement strand
CGCGAGTGGCTGGCGAGGGAAGGCCTCCGGGGATGGCTACAAGGACGAGGATGCGTCCCGAGTTCCTGGAGGAGCAGAAGTAGTGGAGGCAGAGGCACATTTCCAAAGCGAACCCAAACCCAAACCAAAAGGAAAGCTTGCGTCCGGGCCCCCCGTCCGGGCCCCCGTCCGGGCCCCCGTCTGACCCCCGGCCGCCACTTGTCGCCCGATGGTAAAGCTTCCTTTTCTCTCTCGTTGCAGTTCCTCGGGGCGGCGCCGGGCACGCCGCTGGGGGCCGAGGCGTTCTTTGCCCCGGCGCCCTTCCAGCGGCCGTACTCGTGCCCCCACTGCCCCTACCGAGCCAACCAAAAGTCCGACCTGAAGCGGCACCTGCTGGTGCACACGGGCGCGCGCCCCTTCGCCTGCCCGCACTGCCCCTACCGCGTCAACTACCGCTACGACCTGGCAAAGCACATCCGCAGGAGGCACGCGGCCGCCCCGCTCTCGTGAGGGCGAGCGCCGTCGCCCAGGCGAAGGGGCGCGGGCGGACCAGCAGCCCGTCGGGCGGGGGCGCGGGAGGGAGGCGCAGGCGGCCGGGCGGAGCAGGCTCGTCAGGGCGCCCGTTTCGTATTTATGTATGTATGTATGTAATCATGTATGTATATATGTATATGTTTATGTATATATACACACTTGAACGTTTACACACACCACACACAAACACGCATACCTAACACATACCGACGCACTCACTCACGGGCGCGCGTACACATACATATACATGTAATTATATATAGACGTGTGTTTATATACACATACATTTACCCTTACACTTACACTTGATTTACACACACACACACGTGTGTAACATGTAGATACATGCATACATGAAATATGAAATAGAAGAAATGTGGACCGAAGTGCGCCCTTGGTGCACCCGAGGCAGGGTCGCCGAAGGAAGAAGGGACGGCCGGTGCAGCGAGGGAGAGGAGGCGACCGGACGCCAAGGCCAGACCCCAGAGCGGCCGCCCGGCGGAAGGCCCCGACGCGGGTCCCTCGGCTCCCTCGGGCGCTGCGGGCGACGGCGAGGGAGTCCGCCCCTGCGCCCGCGAGAGGAGCCAGGCCCAGCAGCTCAACATCCCCCGTCAGTTCTCATTGCCTGGACGCGCGCGGGCGGGGCAACAGCCAGCCAGCCGCGTGGATCTCGAGTCTCGTACAAGTCGAAAATCAAAGTCTGTTTAGCAACCCTTCGTGACCTGTGATGAAGACATATCTACTCGTACAATAATTTTTTTTAGTGTTTAGAGAGAGAAATAAAGATTACCTCCCCCTGTACAGTACGCGGAAACACACACAACCACACGCACGCACACACAACCACAGACGCAACCACACACGCACGCACACACACGCACGCAACACACGCACGCACACACACACACAAGCACACCACACGCACGCACACAACCACGCACACACACACGCACGCACACACAACCACGCACGCACACAACAACGCACACACACAAACCACACAACACACGCACGCACACACACAACCACACGCACGCACACACCAACACACGCACGCACACACAACCACACGCACACACAACCACACGCACGCACACACACAACCACACGCACGCACACACACACACACAACGCACGCACACACACACAACCACACGCACGCACACAAACAACACGCACAACCACACCACGCACGCACAACACACCGCACGCACACACACACAACACACACACGACACACACACACACACACACACACACACACACACACACACACACACACACACACACACCACACACACATACACACACACACACACACACACACACAACCACACGCACGCGCACACAACCACACGCACGCGCACACACACCACACACACACACACGCACGCACACACACCACACACGCACACACACACACACACACACACACACACACACACACACACACACACACACACACACACACACACAACACACACACACACACACACACACACACACACACACACACACACAACAACACACACACACACACACACACACACACACACACACGCCACACCAAACTACAGACAAATTCTACTGACAAAGTAAAACCAAACAAGTATCTGTTGATTTGTTTATTTTAGCGTTAGGTGTTTTAGGAGCTAGAAGAGAGAGGCAGCGAGTGTGAAAGCCTCGCCCTATTCTCACTTAAGTGGTCCAAGCGAGAGAGAGAGAGAAGAGAAAAAAGAGAAGAGAGAAAGAGAAAAGAGAGAGAGAGAAAGAGAAAGAGAGAGAGAGAGAAAAAGAGAAAGAAAGAGAAAAGAAAAGAGAGAGAAGAGAAAAAGAAAGAGAGAAAGAAAGAGAAAGAAGAGAGAAAGAGAAAAGAAAGAAAGAGAGAGAAAGAGAAAAGAAGAGAAAGAAAAGAAAGAGAGAGAGAGAGAAAGAAAAAGGAGAGAGAAAGAGAAAAAGAAAGAGAGAGAGAAAAGAGAAAGAGAGAAAGAGTGAGTGAGTATGAGCGAAACGAAGAGTAGAAGGAAAAGGAATAAGCGAGAAACTGGGTGAGATTCGCGGAAGGGAAGAGGAAGCAGCGGAAGCCCCGATGACGGTGGAGAGCCCCGGAGCCAGAACCGAATACCGAAGCCGAATACGTGGATAGGAAGTGTAACGAAGCAGGTGGATACCGTGGGAATACGAAGTGTAACGAAGCAGGTGGATACGAATACGTGGATAGGAAGTGTAACGAAGCAGGTGGATACGGTGGATAGAAGTGTAACGAAGCGTGGATACGAATACGTGGATAGGAAGTGTAACGAAGCAGATATACGTGGATAGGAAGTACGATACGTACGAAGTGTAACGAACAGGTGGATACGAATACGTGGATAGGAAGTGTAACGAAGCAGGTGGATACGAATACAAGTGTAACGAAGCAGGTGGATACGAATACGTGGATAGGAAGTGTAACGAAGCAGGTGGATACGAATACGTGGATAGCAAGTGTAACGAAGCAGGTGGATACGAAAGCGTGATACTAAGTGTGTGGATAAGAAAGAAATCTATTTTTCTTCAGAGAATGTGTGTCGCGTGATCAACATATTTTGTCTCGTTTGTTCTGTCGGAATATTTGTCCCTTTTTGGAATATTTGAAATATAGAAATGGAAGCAAATTGACGTCTGATTGCCCTTGCATTATTTTTTAAATTATTAGAAGAAGAATTAAATTTAATAATGTGTGTGCGTGTGCGTGTGCGTGTGCGTGTGCGTGTGCGTGTGCGTGTGTAGGGCCATCTCTTTCCACAGACGAAAGAATCGACAGCGAAGAGATACTTATTATTATTGATTATTATTAATAATTTGCATTATTGCCGGTTCCTCTGCGCTGGCGATTCTCTCGTCTGTGGAAAGAGATGGCCCTACACACGCACACGCACACGTACACGCAAGTACACGCACACGCACGTACACACACGCACACGTACACGCACACGCACACGCACGTACACACACGCACACACGCACACACGTACACACACGCACACGCACGTACACACACGCACACGCACGTACACACGCACACGCACACACACGTACACACGCACACGCACACGCACACACACACGCACACGCACGTACACACGCACACGCACGTACACACACGCACGCACGTACACACAACGCACACGCACGTACAACACGCACACGCACGTCACACACGCACACGCACGCACACGCACACGCGTACACACGCACGCACACGCACGCATACACACGTACACACACGCACGCACGTACGCACACGCACGCACACGCACGTACACACACGCACACGCACGTACACACACACGCACGTACACACACACTACGACACAACGCACGCACGCACACGCACACGCACACGCACACACACACACACACACACACACACACACACACACACATATATATATGTATGTATATGAGAGAGAGAGAGAGGGGGGGGGGGGGAGAGGACGAGTCGTCATACATGTACTGAGGTGTCTTCGTGCACATGAATAAGAGATTTACATACATTTTTACACATACATATTCATACACAAAAACATGTAAATACACAACCACTCGCACGCAAACACATACGCACGTACATACACGTGTGGATATACTCGTGTACATGTCTCCTTTCTCGCAACTCTTCGGCGGTGTCGTGCAGGTGTGAAGAATGTCTGGGAATACGTGTAGATGTAATTTTTTCTTTAAGAAGAAGGAAAATATCGATGATGTGATGATGGGGAATGGGGAATAGGTTAGATAAAGGGAGGAAATCAACGGGAGAGGAGCAGCGAGAGCGATGAGGATAATGCACAAGGAGGAGAGGTGAGAGAGGCAAGAGAATGAGGGGTAGGGAAGAGAGGGAGGGGGAGGAGAAGGGAGAGAGGGGAGAAGGGAGAGAGGGAGGGGAGGAGAAGGGAGAGAGGGAGGGGGAGGAGAAAGGAGAGGGAGGGGGGAGAAAGGAAGAGAGGGAGGGGAGGAGAAGGGAGAGAGGGAGGGGGAGGAGAAGAGAGGCGGACGAGGCAGCGCCAAGTAGCATTACACTAGTGATAAGGAATCGTCTCCCGAGCGGCCCTGAGCGGAAGAATAGTGACGTGTTGTCTTTGTTTTTGCAGTTGGGGTCGTTGGGCGGCGTGGGCGGCTTGATGAGCGTATATGGGCGGCGTGGGCGTGGGACCAAAGTTTGCATCTACTGCGGCAAGTGTTTCGTGCGCTCCGACGTGCTCGTGCAGCACGTGCGCACGCACACGGGCGAGAAGCCGTACGCCTGCCCGCACTGCCCGTACCGCGCGTCGCAGAGGACGCATCTCAGGCTGCACTTGCGCAGGCACGACCAGACGCACGCGGCGGCGGCGGCGGCGGCGGCGGCGGGAGGGGCGGCCGCAGGAGGAGGAGGAGGGGCGGCGGCGGGGGAGGAGGAGGGGGAGGGCAGGCAGCCTACAGGGCCTTCCTCCACTTCCCTCGCTTCCCGCCCATCCTCCTGCCGCGGCGCCTTCGCTCCCTCCGCTGGCCGCGTCCTCCTCGGGCGGCGGCGCGCCCCCCGCCCTGGCCGCGCGCGGGCGCCCCGAGGACACCGCGCGGCACTATCACTTCAAGTAGGGGGGGAATGGAGGAAGAAGAGGGATAGGGGAAGGGGAAGCAAGGAAGGAGGTAAGGAGGGGACAGGAACGGGAAAGGGGGAAGTAGAGAAGGAAGGAATTGGAGGAGAGGGGAGAAGGGAGGGGAATAGAGGAGGAGGGAGGAAAGATTGGATCAGGTGACACGAAAGGGAGAATAGAAGGACCGGGAAGAAAGGTGAGAGATAGAAGATGTGGAGTGAGGTGAGAAATGTGGAATGTGAAGGAAGGAGGGAAGGAAAGAAAAAAAAAAAAAAAGAAAGGAAAAGAACAATAGGTTAACTTGAGAGAAAAAGGCACAAGGAATGAAAAATAAAGAGAAAGGCCGAGAGAGGATGCAAGTGAAAAGAAAGGAAAAACAGAGACAGAGCAGAGCAGAAACGACGTTCTATGCAGTGACAAAACGTGTGATAAAGCGAGGAATTACGAGACAGGACCCTTGTGCCTCGTGTATGGCAGCGCAGCCCTCCTCCGTCGTGGCCGCCCTCTCCCTCTCGGTGGGCCGCCCTCTCCCTCTCGATGGGCCGCCCTCTCCCTCTCGGTGGCTCACGTGTCTGGTGATCAGTGGTTGGTAGATGTAAGGGAAGCCTTTTGGAGAAATCAATAAAGGAAATATCCGTACAATGTTTATTTTTTAATCCTCTTTTGTAAGTACTGTTTGTGTGCATCTGCGGACCTGTACTTAGTTCTGAGTGTGTGTATCTCTGAACATCCGTATCTGTATCTCTAACTTTGTATCTGCTTGTCTGTCAGTATTTATAGTCTGATATGACTTTGCTTTGATTGACAGTTATAATGATTTCCTTTGTAGTGAAGAATATACGGGATAGGAGCTTTTAACTATACATAATCTGTTATAATAAAAACATTTTGTTAATGATCATTACGCATTCATGATAATAGTCTGATGAAACGGGGGGGGGGGGGGGACTCTGTCGAAGTTTCGCTCGCGGTCCTCCGGCCTCGCCACGCGCTCACACGCACACACGCTCATACACACATACCCTTTGCACTCGCACGCAAAGACAGACAGACACACGCGCGCGCGGAGGCAAGGCCCGCAGTGGAAGGAGAGAGGAAGACCGAGGTGTGGAGAGGCGTCTGAGGCGTCGCCAGGCGCGGCGGGCGCTCTCCTCCAGCTGTATCTCGATGAAAGCGTCTTGGGCATCTGGCGTCGCGCCCGCGCGGCCGTCGGCATCCCGGTCATTTCCACGGTCCAGTTGCATCGGAGGCGGATGGCAGTGGATGAATAAGTAGGCTTTGGGTTTTCGGAACCAGGGAATAGTCTAGGAGCGAAAAGGGCAGATTTGTGTTCTCGGCAATAAGCCGTGGCAGGCAGAGCAGTGCTTGCAGTGCCCGGGGCATGGGGCACGACCCAGACGAGCTGCGTGGGATGTTTTGAAAAATAATGAAGAGAATGTGTATGGAAGGAAAGGACAGGTGCACGAAGTAGTCCGGATGCAGGCGCACCGCTTGAATAGCCGGGCGTCGGGAGACGAGAGCTTCTCCTCGTCGCCATGAGGAGTCTCAGAATATAAGGCTTAGTCATGAAGTGAAATCAGTTTAGAATGGCAAAGCGAGAGCAGATTGAGGTGTGAGGGTCGACTTAGAGCGATGGTGGGGGGTCGAGCGGCCTGCCTGCCTGCCGCCCGTAGGGCGTCGGCGGCGACTGGAGCGCAGCCAGGGGTCGAGATGTGGGCGGGGCATGCCTCTGGCGGGGAGCGGAGGCACAGCGCCCGTCCGACCGCTATAGAAGGGAGGGGTGGTGTGTGGGCGGGCAGCCGTCTCTCCGGAAGTCGAGCTTGGTGGAAATGGCCGTGTTGGCTCAGGCACGAAGCGCCGGCTCCTGCGGGCGCGGCTGTGACCTGCAGAGGGGAGGTGAGGGCAGTTGGTTGAGCACCTGAGGGGAGGGGGTGGGAGGAGGGAGGAGGGGAGGCGGAGGCTTGAGGAGGAGGGCGCCGCCCGTGGCCCAGTCAGCGCTGACCAGCCCTTCTGTTTTGCAGTGGTGCGGCGTGGTGCGCCTGCGCGAGCCCCCCCCGCTGCGCCCCCCGGCCCGGCCAAGAAGTTCCAGTGCGACTTCTGCGGGAAGAGCTTCCAGTGGCAGAGCAACCTGCAGCTGCACGTGCGCAGCCACACGGGCGAGAAGCCGTACCCGTGCGCGCGCTGCTCCTACCGCGCCACGCAGCGCTCCGACCTCACCAAGCACATGCGCATCCACACGGGCGAGAAGCCGTACGCGTGTCCGCACTGCCACTACCGCGCCGCCTACACGTCGTCCCTCAAGGACCACATCCTGCTGCACCACCGGAGCGCCGAGCCGCCGCGCCGCCCCCCCGCGCCAGCACTGCCGCAC
>NW_020870989.1:75045-77545 GCF_003789085.1 Penaeus vannamei | reverse complement strand
ACCGAATTTCATCTCATATTAAACCGAATTCCATCTCATTATTAAACCGAATTCAATTCATATTAAACGAATTCAATCTCTAAACGAAATTTATATATTAAACCGAATTCAATCATATTAAACCAAATTTAATCTCGCGAATTCCATCTCATATTAAACCGAATTTAATCTATTAAGCGGAATTCAATCTCAAACCGAATTTATCCGAATTCAATCTCATATTCCAGGAACATTTAGCGCCGGGCAGAGTCAGAGGTTGTAGGTGAGTCGAGGCGGTGTCCCTGAACAAGCTCGCGAGGTCACTTCTCAAAATCGAAAAAAAAGGATAATATATAGAGATATGTCCCTACTTACCGCTCCCCCCCCCCCCCCCCCCCCCCCCCCCGGCCGGAGGGAATGCGCCGAAACCAAAGATTTTTTTTTTTTTTTTGGCCTTATCTGTATGATTATAATTATGATTACATTTGATTTTTTTTATTATTATTTATTTACTTCTATCATTGTCATCGTCATGAACATCATCATCATTATCACTTTATTATTATTATTATTATATTATATTATTATTATTATTATTATTATTATTATTATTATTATTATTATTATTTTATTATTATTTTGTAATGGTAGTTATTATTATTATGCTTATTTGGTTACTGTGTATAACAAAGAAATTAATATGAAATATATTTTGCAGATGAATAACGTATTTCTTTTCATCCTGTGATGTTTGGCGGTTCGTTTCTAGTGAAAAAGAAAATGATTGGAGTCCTTTATGTGGCACACACGCACACGCACACGCCACACGCACACACGCACACGCACACGCACACGCACACGCACACACACACACACACACACCACACCACAACACGCACACGCACACGCACACACACACACACACACAACACACACACACACACACACACACACACACACATGTATAGTTATTTATTTACTTTTTACATAATTTTTAGATATACATGAATGCAATTATATTATTATATTCGATATCAGAGCCGTTCCCAAAGGCGTCCGCGTCCGAACGAAAGCGCCGAGGGAGGGGGAGGGGGAGGGAACGGGGCCGCGTGGCTGGCCCGGGCTGGAGAGGCTCGTGGGCGGCCGTGCAGGTCTGCTTGTTCTTCCCTTCGCCGTTTTATTGGCGGGGCGTCAGGCATGGAGGCCGCTCCTCGGGGGTCTGCGCACGGGGCGGGGTCTGTGCGCGAGCCGTGGAGGCCGAGGTCGAAAGGCTCATCGAAGTGGACGGGCTGAGCGAGTGGCTTCATCCGTCCGGTTTGTTTTTTCTTTTGTTGCTTTGTTTTGGATAGTGACGTCACGACCCAGGCCTTGACGGTGCCAGCGTCCGAGCGCGCAGCGACGTCAAAACGGGCAGCCGCGCAGGTTCGGGCGAAGGGCTGAGGAAGCCCGCCAGACAGCCGAGGGCTTCCGCTCGCGCAGAGGACTCGAGCGGAGGAAAGCTGTTTCAGGAAAGGAAAGCTGTCGGCGAGGCAGCAGAGCCTCGCAAAAGGCCTTTGCAGCGGACACGGTGCAAAAGCAGGTTGTGCCAAGACTCGGGCCAGCCCTGTGGTGAGTGCAGGAGCGAGCCTTGCAGTAGGAGGGCCGCATGCGGGCTCAGGGGCCCAGAGGCGGGTGGCGAGGGGCGGCGTCGGCTGGAGGGAGGGACTGACGGCGGTGTTTTATGTTGCAGTATGACGAGGCCGAGCTCGAGACCCGGGCGCCGGGCGACGGCTTGTACGGCGACGCAGCGGCGGCGGCGGCGGCGGCGGCGGCAGGGCATGGCGGCGTCGGTGGCGGCCTGGACGGCTTCCCCGCGGGCATTCCCCCGCAGGCCTTGCTGTGCCCACACTGCGGCCGCGGTTACACCCACCGGTCCACCCTGCGGCGGCACCTGCTGTCCCACACGGCCGACAAGCCGTACGCCTGCGGCATGTGCGGCTACCGCGCCATCCAGCGCTCGGACGTGACGCGCCACATGCGCACGCACACGGGCGAGAAGCCGTACCCGTGCCCGCACTGCCGCCACCGCGCCTCGCAGTCCGGCGACCTCGACCGCCACATCGTCGCCGTGCACTCCGACCTGTGCCTGGAGTGCCGCGTGTGCCCGCACCGCGCGCCCACGGAGGCCAGCATGGTCATGCACATGAGGAAGAAGCACGCCTAGCCTCGCCGGCCTCGCCCGACGGGACGCCTGCCGGAGGGGCGCCAGGCAGCCGCTCTCGCCCGGGAGGAGAGCGGGGACGCCGCCCTCGGGCTCGCGGGCCTCGCAGCGGCTCCGTCGCCTTGTCTTCTCTTGCGGATTCGCTTCGCCATTTCCTCTTCCTCCTCCTCCTCGCCCCTTCTCCCTTTCCTCTCCCTGGCTCTCGCTCCTGCGCTTCGCCTCTGTCCTTCTTCCGGCGCTGCGTCTCCTCTTTCCCTCTTCCTCTACTTTCTGTTTCATCAGCGTTTTCTCGCGATCCCCCCCCCCCTCTCTCTCTCTCTC
>NW_020870989.1:52500-57500 GCF_003789085.1 Penaeus vannamei | reverse complement strand
TATATATATATGTATACTTCTTTCTCTCTCGCACACACACACACACACACACACACACTCAAAGTGTGTGTTTATATAAACTAACAAATGCCTCATTATTCTATGTATTTCACGGTTTAAAGAGCGAAAAACAATAAATTATGCAACGGTGGACAGAAAATCTAAATCGTATCTCTATAAATTGCTTTCTTGAGAAGTTCTTTCTACTGTATTTTTATTCTCGGTTAATTTCAGCTCACTAAAATCTCCTTCTAAATCCTAATATATACTTTTGAAGAAAAAATGTGCAACAATTTTCCTTTAGGATAAATGCAGATTCGGGTTCCTGTCTAGAAAAAGTGAGTATTTTTTTTTTCTCTCTTTCTCGTTACGACTCGACAAACATCTTTTTTCTTTCTTTCTTTCTTTCTTTTTTTTCTTTCTTTTTGCGTTTTCCTGCATTTTTTGGGTATGCGTTTTATTTCCTGTTACATCATATATTTCTCCGACAAATATCTTTCGTTTTATAATCATCAGACATTACAACAATTTATTGGTACTTAGCGAAGAATAAGAATAAGAAAAAGACGAAGAAAAAAAAGAAAAGAAAGGGAAAAAATCCGCAGACCATTTACTTCTACCGCAGAAATAAAAGAAAAAGGAATATTTTTTCCCTCGCAGCTTAAGAGATCAAGTAACTAATGAACCAACATCGATTTGCCGAACATTATCAACAATGAGGTCAAGTCAGCTGCCAAGAATTTGTCCTCGGTTCCTATTCTTAAGAAATTCAGGAACGAAAGTGAACCCTGGCGTTTCTGTATTGTTTCAGGGTACGGGAAAGTGACATGAATTGCACTGATTCCGACTTTCACGTTTTTAAGGCGCTGGATTTTTCCTGTGTTGCATATCTGCTTTATTTGTGTGTATGTGTGTGTGTGAGAGAGAGAGAGAGAGAGAGAGAGAGAGAGAGAGAGAGAGAGAGAGAGAGAGAGAGAGAGAGAGAGAGAGAGAGAGAGAGAGAGAGAGAGAGAAGACAGACAGACAGAAGAGCACGTGTGATGATGACAACGATGATAATAATATTGATAAAAGTGCTAACTAGAAAGCACTGTGAGAAATACACAAGACCACAACGTATCTAATAAGAAAGTGAACTACCCAACAAACGCATTTTCTATGACGTATCGCACCGGAGAAGAATTATTAATTGGACGCTAGCCCCTCGACCACGGACAACCGGCCCAAAGCTTTTATCACAATCTATCAGAAACTTTTTACATAAGCCAGGTAAACAAGAGACCGTCTGGTAAACATGGACCAAAAAACATACTTCCTCCATACGACAAAGATGATAATGGTACTGATGATATTGATGATGATAATAATGATGAAATTAGTGATAATGATACCAGAATAAACAACTGCAATGAAAACGATAGAAACATTAATGGTGATGAAAAAATGATCATGTTACTAATAATAACTATAAGAAAGAGAGCGCATACAATGATAATAATATATACCCCTATTGCCAAGGTAATAGGGGTAATTGATACAATCATTTTAATACTTCCTGGTGTCAACAATACGCATCCGCCCAAGGTCGAAACGGAAGCTGTGCCTTCCTGTCCCGGCACAGAGGAAACAGCTGATCACACCTACCACGCCCGAGACTTACTTGCCCAGTACTTTCTCCCCTTCACCCTTTGTCACGACCGGAAGTACTGACACCCGAAAAATCAAAGGCAGGCACCCGCCAGCATGACAGCAGTCGCAGAATATAAGAACGTCTCGTCAGGCAGAAGCAGACCAGAGACCAAGCAGACAGGAGAATCACCCTCCGCCCTCGGCACTCGGGGCACGGGGTCTCTCGTTGGGGTCACGCCTTCCTCCCCCAATAAACCAGCAAGACAAGACCCCTTTCATTATCAACCGCCCATACGCCCCCAACCCTTATGTTGACACCTGGATCCAGATGATGATCAGGATTACCACCAAGATTTAATGGCATCTAAGTTCATATTTTTTTAGTTATCCTGTCAACCAACAAACAAACTAACCAACGCTACCATCAACACAACCTTTTTGGCAGAGTTAATGATAATAAGGATAATGATAGTAGTAATGATAATAGTAACAATAGTAATAACAATAATGATAATATCAGTAATGACAATAATGATAAAAGAATATCTGTAATGATAATGATAACAATAATGATGATAATATTAACAATATCAATAATTGATATTGTTAATATTACATAATGATGCATTATCACCGTTATCATTATCATTATCAGTATTATTAATGTCATAACAACAATAACAATAACAACAATGAATAACTATGATGATGGTGACAATAACCTTAACAGTAATGATAATGATGATAGAATGAGCGCAACACCATTAACAATTGCACTAAAAGCAACGCCAAAACGGCAGAATCCGCAGTCTCTCTGGCCTCTTTCAGACGTATCGACTTTTCGCCGTCCGCGAGACAGCGTCGCGCTTTCAAATAACCAAAAGTTTCCGTATACGCTTTCACACGTCACGGCCACGGCGCCCTTTTAATTAAAACGGCGTAGAGAAGCGCCGTGGTTGACGAAATGTACACGCGTACAGTTATGTCAACCTTTTGTCATCTCGACTCGGAGGTGTTGCCTCTCTCTCTCTCTCTCTCTCTCTCTCTCTCTCTCTCTCTCTCTCTCTCTCTCTCTCTCTCTCTCTCTCTCTCTCTCTCTCTCTCTCTCTCTCTCTCTCTCTCTCTCTCTCTCTCTCTCTCTCTCTCTCTCTCTCTCTCTCTCTTCCTTTCTCTCTTCTCTATATATATATATATGTGTGTGTGTGTGTGTGTGTGTGTGTGTGTGTGTGTGTGTGTGTGTGTGTGTGTGTGTGTGTGTGTGTGTGTGTTGTGTATGTATGTATACAATGGAGGCAACTTTCAGGAAGAGAAAGTGTCTTTATGTGGACGGTTTTTGGCCGCGCCCTCGGAATGCGTCATGTTGCGTCGTGGGCGGTGCACGGCGAAAAGTCGATGATCTAAAAACGGCCTCATACGACTACTTCTCATAGTAATAATGACAATAATATTGATAATAATAACGATTATTAATTATGAATGAACGCAATGAGTAATCACAGTTCATGTCAACAGCGCTCCTTCCTCCCACCGTGTTGATGTAGTGTATCAAAGTATCGGAAAATTATTCTATAGGAATCAAGCAAATCCATAGCGATTTCTACGCGTAAATTCTGAACATAAATATTGTTCTACCTTGGACAGAATCAAATGAAAGATGAAAAAGTATGAAGTTTGATCTACATACCATTTTTTTCATTATCATCGTTTATACATTATTTCAATCTATATCCGTATAGTTGATGAGCACATAAAAAAGTTATGAAGTTTTGCCTTTTAAAACCTGTATTTCACCACACCCACCTGGTTCTAGGAAAGTATTTAAATATTGCTGTATCTCTCTCTCTCTCTCTCTCTCTCTCTCTCTCTCTCTCTCTCTCTCTCTCTCTCTCTCTCTCTCTCTCTCTTCTCTCTCTCTCTCTCTCTCTCTCTCTCTCTCTCTCTACTTTTTACTTAAGTATCACCTATTTAGATCATACATCTAAATCGTTTTCCTTGTAGCAATTTAGATACATGAGAAATTAAAACATCTTTGTGAATACCTATTACTAAACACATCCACGACGACGAGAATGGTGGAGTAAAAAGGTTTATATATCTATCGATCAGAGTTTAAAAGCAAAAGTGGCTGACGCGGAGCCAATGCGATCTCTGTTTACATCCATCAAGATTTGTGCGTCGACGTTTTTTATACTCCATTGTGCTGAAATTCCTAGGAAGTCGACTTCAATCATTCCGTCATTCCAGTGATTCGTGAGTGAAAAAGATAGATGATGGATGGGAAGAGGTGGTGATAGATAAAGTGTAAGTGTATGTATATATATAATGTGTATATATGTATATATATGTATATATATATATAATATATATATATATATATATATATGATATTATATATATATATATTATATATATATATATATAGTATATATATATATATATATATATATATATATATATATATATATATATATGAGAGAGAGAGAGAGAGAGAGAGAGAGAGAGAGAGAGAGAGAGAGAGAAGAGAGAATGAGAGAATGAGAAAGAGAGAGATGGAGAGAGAGAGAGAAAGAAGAAAGAAAGAAAAAACAAGGCCTTTCATGTGCACAGCAAATGGATTTACTTTCAGTTGAATCAATCTTCGTCTGGAATTCATCTTTTACCTGGAATTGCGATTCGATTGTTTTTCCTTTCCATTTCGTAGAGAGAAAATGTGAAAGCTATTCGGGTGTAAGGTTGCTTTAGATGTAGAGTTTTTTCCAGCAATTTACACTGGAAAAATGTCATGTAGTGAATTAAATAGCTCAATTTCTCTACAAATAATAAGTGTAAATGACTGTTTAAATAGGTTTATAATGGACATTTGCGATTGGTTTTTGTTTTAAGCGAAATACACTAATGTCAACTATTTTGGCGCTTAACTTTTTAAACAAACTACAGTTTTTATTGTTTGTTTTGTTGTTTTAGTGATAATTTTTTTCTTCTTCATTATCATTTTTATATTTATTTTTGTTTTTGCTATCTATCACCCATTCAAAGTACAAGGAAGTATACAAAACAATTCTTTACTTAATTTCTCAAATTGTCTTCTACATTCCCTCGTTTTCTTCGCTTAGCTCACGCTCCACACTTCAAACTCTGCGCTAACCTCAACTTCTTCACTTCTTTTCTAAGTACAGACATCTTTACTCAACTTTGCCCGGCCTCGAGTACTCTTGATCACGTGATCTCCTGGCGCGTCTCAGCACCCCCGATTCTCAGCCTCTGAATTCCCGCCATTTCTGAGATAGACAGATGCTGTATCCCTCCTCAGGACTGGCGGGAAATTCAAAAGCAATGAACACTGAATACTGAATAATGAGGATATTGATAAA
>NW_020870989.1:12500-45000 GCF_003789085.1 Penaeus vannamei | reverse complement strand
CTGACATGATAGAGTTTGGACTAGTTCCATTATATATCATAGCAAATCATGGGGTATTAATCTTATTTTGAAAGTAACTGCAGCTATTTTGAAACATAAACCAAAACCCAAATGTTACCAAATCAAAATCTTTCCTAAAAGTTAACTTGAAGTAAAACAAAATGTAATTTAAATGACAGTGGTAAACGTTTGGACGGCATTTGCGGAGGCTTTCAAGACGTGACTTTCATCTGTCAATGATATAAGCTATGGTGAAACTTGCTATGATTTTAATGGATGGTCTTCAAACTGAAGTTCAAGGTGCTAGTGCTTGCAGTGGCTACCATACTTTGTCAAAGGACATCTAATGTCCACTGCACATATTCTGGTAAAGGACAGATAGCATCCACCATACATATTCTGCCAAAATGGAGATTAGTCTGGTAAATGAGCTCTGTTTCCTTGAAATGGACAAGTTGGTTTATTGGTTATTTTTGTAATTGCTGTTGCTGTTACTGTTGTTGTTTCAGCCTTTGTTGATGTTCTGCTTTGCCCTTGCCTTTGCCAGAGCACTGATAGGTGTGGAGGCTGTTCCCTTAGGCAGTAATAGGCTATATGAGTAAGTGTCTTAAACGTTATAGTGGCAAAGTATTGGACAATTATCAAGAATAGGATAACAATAGATAGTAACTTATGTACCATAGTGGTCATGAGTGACACACGAAGCAAAACTATTAGGAATATAAATCCCCTGTGCAAAGTAAAGGTTCTCTCAATGGCTTATCATAAAAGATCCACTTTGTCATCCACTTCCTACTTATGCAGGTATATGCCTGTCTTTGATGCAGCTCCTCCACATTCATGTAGTGAAACTCACGCTTTTCTCCAATGTCAACTTCTCTTCCTTCCCTTGTAGTGCACATCTCTTTGCAACCCATCATTGCAGCATCTCAGCCATACCTCTCTCAGGTGTCCTTCCAGCTCCATAACTCCCAGCTTCTGCCACACCTCCCTAGTAATGTTCATAAACATTTTTCACTTCTGCTGCTTGTTTGTCTATTTCATACTCCTTTGCTTTCTTCTGCGTGCACTTATTGGTCTTTGTACTGTTATGGAATTAGGTCTGTGTTCATTTTCTTTGTTCTGTCTTTAGCATTAGTCTTTTGAGTTAAAAGTTTATTGTGCTTTTCATTCAACACAAGTTTATGTACTTTTAGATCCAGTTCTTCAGTACTAGTATTTTTAGCATAGTCTGATTCCCTTTTGAAATAATCCTAACTTTCAGAGATGAGTATTGTTTTTCAACCATGTATAGCTGTATATTTCCTTTGTTTATAAACCTTGTACAATATCTTATTGTTGCAACAGTTTTGTGATACTCATAAGTTGTATATAGTAGATTTGTAAACTGTGAAACCCATATGATGTTCCATGAAATTAAGCTCCATGGCACATGGTTTGATATATGTATATATATATAATCATCAGGCAAGTTAATGTGTAGTATCAGTATGGCATAATTGGTTGCTATTTTCTTGACATATCATATCTTCCCTATTAAACTATCAAAAATTGAAATTTCATTATGCTTTCTGGGAAGTAATGATTAATGACATTGGTCGTATTTTTGCAAAATGTATACAAATATTCGTTTGAATTGTACATTATTTTAAATATTTTAAAGTTTTTTCAGTTTGAAGATATGACTGTAGTCTGAACTCCTTAGTACCATGAGACTGATAAAAAAATATATATTTGTTTCAGGTTTTGATCCATTCAACCCTCACCATGAGTGCTGATGCCAATTCAGTTCGTAATGATCTCATAAAACTGCTCCACAAGCATGTTCCTGGAGCAGATATAAGGTAAAGAAATTACTAGAGCATGGAAATATTATACAGAAATTGTGTTTTTTATGATTCATAATACAGCCCTTCAAAACAAAGTTTGCATTCAGTATTACCAACCAGCTGCGAGCCTGGGTCAGCAAATTTTTGCCAACCTGAAATATCAAGTGATCGAGGAAAGCAAGTTTAGAATCAATTTTCACTTTCATGTGATTCATTTCCAAATACTTTCAGAGCATTGTGGTCATATTATAATTATTTGCTAATACAAAAATTGATATGGCAGCATAACAGAAAAACAATCTCAGGCATTTCACTAACAGTTATTCAAAACAATTTTTTCAAGGGGTGATAAAGCTTAATTTAATTTGACATAATATTTGTCTTTGTTTGTTTCATAATAATCCAGCAATAATGTATCTGTCTGTCTTGATGTATATATATCTTTATACTACTGGTTCACCTTTATTTGTTCACTTTGCAGTGGCATAGATGAGATAGTGATCAGCTATGTGACAGGTGTGTTGGAGGAAGTGGCAGCAGATGCTGAAGAAGTGGACTCAGCAAGCATGAAGGATGTGATCAGTGCATATGTACCAGCTTTCGATGTCATCTCCGAAGACATTCTGACAGCTTGGGTACTGGACATGGTGCAGGGGATAAATGATGAAAAAGAAAAAGGTGCTAATTATGATTGTTTAAGGGCTATTTTATCTGTCATAGTTTTATAATGCTTCATGCTACAGTACCATTGAATTTCTGGCATTGCATGTATGAATATAATCTGATTAACAATTTTAACTGACGTATGATATTGCCAAGATTGATATTTCTGTTGTCACGTTTTTTATGTCAAATGATATGTTCTGTGATGTTATTTCTTTGATCAATAAGTCATGATGTTTACAGTTTTAGTTTTTCACATTTGTATTTATAGTCCAAAGGAGAAAATATTTTTACTACAAAAAATTACTTAAAGTCACACATAACTGAGGTCGTTGTTTTACCTTTCAGCCAAAACAGCATGTGATGTCACTTTGGACAATCTTATATCGTCATTCCCCGTTGAGACACGCAAACTCTCACAGTCCAAGAGTGAGTCAAGTGAAAGATCTCAGAAGCTTTCAGAGACATCCAATGGATCAGAGGAGCAAGATACTGGCAGTACAAATGGTGAAGAGGTAATTATGAAGTATTTCTCTAAGACAAAAATATTTTTGAACATCAACAATGTCCATGTGGCTTTGTATTGCTTTATGAATTGATACACAGGTTTGCTTATGTTTAGCAGTTCATAGTTTCTCTATAAGGTATATAAATGTATTTAGAGAATGAGAAAGATTTTAAGGTCCTTTGTTAGAATTAGTGATATCATTACAAGGCATGAACAGTTTTCACATTTGTTCAGCTCTTGATTACCAATGGTAGTTCATCGTGCATCTTTGTTTCTTTCTTTGATGCACAATTTTTTATATGTTGTATTTAACTGCATATAAGACATACATTTAGAAATTAATGCTTCAAAAAATCATCCCAGGCCTTATATAGAAAGGTGCAGACAACAATGTTTATTCCTGAATATGTCCTGCTGGGACGTGGTTTGCATCTTGTGCACCAGTGCATCCTCATGCTGTAAGATATTATAATGTCATACAATGAACTTGATAAATCTGCTTTTGCACTGATGTTTTAAGTGATATAATAGTAAAAATAATTTCTTAGAAAATGACCCAAAATAGATGCTAAAGACATAGACTCAGTGCTTTACCTGACTGAAACTTGACTCGAGTCTGAGATTATTGCCATTTTGGCTGGGCCAGAGCACACTATATGGGGAGCTAGATTCCTGCCCCATAAGGTCTCTCTTTTTTAAGCTGTCATTATTTGTAGAAGTTTATCAAACATTAGTATGCAGTTATTGCAATAGTAACCTACTTATGATGGCAACTCTTGGCTCTGGTATAAATGATTGTGTAGATAATGAGGCTTTAAAACTATTGAGGGTCTATTTCTCCTTAGCAACCAAGATTTTTAGGTAATGTTTCTCTTCTGTGACTGCAGCTAAAGCCAAACAAGCACCCAAGTGTTTAGCCATGTACAACTTACAGCAGTCACATCTATGCATGACGTGAAGACATTGTCCTGGCTTGAGGAATAATTTATCATGACTTGATAAGGTGTTGTCCTATTAGGAATGGATTAAAAACCTTTTGAAGCCAGCTTAGGCATTCCAATATCAAGGGAACTGCCATTATTATGTATACAAAATGTCAGGCTAGGTGGATGGAAGTGGCTCTAGGACCAGGGTAGAGTCTAGCAAGTGGAACCTGGGTTTTAATGATGATATTTTGGTTTAAATTATTATATGAAATGGTGAACAAAACTGCAAAGGGATTAAACAGATATGTGTACTTTTCAGTACTGACTGATTGTGTTGTAATGGGGTGAAACAACAACTGCAAAGGGATTAAACACAAAAACAAGATATAGAAATTCACATTATATCACGTTAACTCGACTCAGATATAGATAGTATGTAATGAGCACAATATGATAGAAGCATAGATTTTTGATTAACCCCAATGAATGGTATAGATACTCCATAACGACACATTACCCAATGACTGCAAAAACCAGAAAATTAGGGGTATTAGGATAGTTACAAAAACAAAAGTGGACTGCTCATGCTAGGTAGTGCGCCACTTAGATAGCCAAAGGTATCATGACAAACACATTGGTGTCGTCCAAAAAAAAGAGTGCAATAACACTTGATGCCTCTCTTTTTAGCAATGTATTTTTCTCTTTTTAAACCTTGAACAAGCGTTTTTTAGCTTTAATTTATACCCATGTTCTCATGTCCAAGTATTTGTACATTGGATTTGCTTTGTCAGATCAGGTGAAAATACGAAATTTCTACCTCAAGACTCCACATAATCATTCCAATTCCTCACCGGTAGTACCATAAAAACTAAGTGTAAGAACAAACAAAACAATAAATGATAACCTTTAATATTGTCACAACTCTTAGTATAATAAAATCACAATAACTTATATATATATTATATAAATACTAACTAACTACCTACATACCCCCTACTAAACATCCTCATAAATAATATCCTAACCCTACTATATATGATAATAAAATATATATGGTTATAATATAATTTTCTAATAATCAACTCCAATTTGCTCCATCATTCAACCACCATTATATTATAACATAACCATAAACATATATAATACCCATATATTAATACATAAAAAATATAATCATAATATAAACTAATGTATATACTTATATATAAATAAATATATATATTATATGTATAATATAACAATAAAATATATATTGAAACATATAAATATACTGCTAATAATGAATAAATATATGATATATATATATGTATAATATATATATGCTCACCATATATATATGTTATTAGTATAATCCCACTAATTAAAACACAATAAAATATATATATATTATATATTAAACCAACCATAATTAATAATTATATAATACAATACTCCATATATATGAAAAAAAAATAATATATAATAATATACAATACTGAACCTCCCATCAATATTAATAAACTAAATAAAATAACACATTATATATAATATAATAATACATATAACCAAAATATATAAATTTTTTCTTATTTCTTTTCTTTTCTTTCTTTTCTTTTCCTTGTTTTCCTTACTTCTTCTTTACTTTTTCTAATAAATTCTTTTTCTTTTACTTTTCCTTAGAATTATCCTTTGCGTGATACACATATATACTTAAATATAACTATTCTTCTTTCCTATTCTTTTCTTATCTTTTTTCCATAGGTAATCCCACACTATTCTATCATCCGTAGTAAAACCACACCTAGCTCTGCAAAGAGTATCACACGAAGTCGCTCCCGGCCAAATGGATACCCCCATGAAAAATGGAAAATGGCATCACCCCGAGCGCGATGGACCCAAAAAGCCAAAGGCAACTTCTCCCAGTCCATGATGCGGGAACATGGACCACTAGCTACAGTAATTCAAACCAACCCACTATTTTCGAAATACCCAAAACCAAATCAAGATCAACAAAGAAAAAAACAACATTTTTTAAAACCCATGCAACCAAAGAACCAAGGTTGCCTACTTGTGGCAGAAAGCGATCATATTTTCGTACATAAAACTTAGGGAATTTATTCCATGATTTGATGCAGACCAAATCATTATTCAACCTATTTTGAAACTCCTAGAAATAGTAGGTAATTTATCTTTCAAATAGATGTTGAAGACGACCGATAAAACTCATAAAGAATGAAATACATTATCCCCTCACCTCTCCACCTCATTAGGATAAGAACTAAAAGTAAAACAGAAGAACAAACAATCCGAAAAAATACAGTGTATTCAAAACCATCCAAAAGAACTCTGAATACCAATCCCCTAAAGTGATTTAGCATTTTATTCTTCGACATATCTTTTTTTTTAATTCATCTATATTGGGTATGAAACTACTCCATGTATAATTTGTTTGAATGTAACCTTCTAATCCTTGCTAGATAGCCTCTTTGATGACCAAATTATTTACTTCATGTTTATCTACACATGACACTGTGCACATGAGATTCCAAAGGTACTTCACTTACACAATTAATATTATCACCCCACAAAAAACGCACCTAAGAATGAATACTCACTTACACATTCTTTTCCCAACAGCATGATGAATACTCTGAAGGTCTGGCCACCTTGCTTGAGATGTTCCCAGGAGCTTGTAATCTCGAGGTCCAGCACTGCTTGGCCAGCTGTGGAGGGGACTTGGAGCAAGCCACAACACTCATTTTGCAACGGCAGGAGCAAGGAATAAGTATCAAGGCTACACCAGGCAGTAAGGTAAGTCCTGTATAGTAAGTCATGAAGATTTTGGGGATGCTTTAACCCATTCACGATGGGTAAATTTTGAGATAAGCTTTTAAACCCAATAATCACCGATGGGTACATCTTCATGTAGAACCAACAACAATAAGATTATTCCGCAGTGGCTACAAAAATCCAGTGGACCGCACCAGAGCTTCCCCAGATCTGTCCGCCCCGGCCGCAGACTCCGCTGCGCGTCCAAGAAACGCAAGGAGCAATAGAAATAGAAACGCCATTTTCACACTGGCTGGATGCCCGGCATATGTATTATTTATATATCTCGGATGTATCATAATAGGGCCCAAAGCCTCGTGCGAAAAAACAAGAATATAAGCGAAACTACAAGAGAAATATATAAATGCCGTAGTAAGAGAGAGTGATTGACGTCAGCCGCTCAAAGAATACGCGATACGGACTAGATGCATTCCAGATTACAAGGAGAATTATATTAATTATCCCTCTTTTGATCATAAAGCTAGACCCAAAAAAAAGGATAAGACTCATAGAAATTCCGAGAATGTCAAAATAGCATAGAAAAGAAACAAATAATAACCGTCACAAATCGAAAGACCAAATCCCGGTTCGCTGACTGAATATTTGCATAATGCGAACCCCTTTGGAACCTGAAAACCTTACCCGAGGAGATACAACAGTTCCCATAGGAGTCTATGTGATCATATGAAAACAAAATCTTTCAAATGTCAAGCATTTTAATACACGGAGAGCGATAACCAGTATCCCCACAAAAGAAAATGTAGAGTTACATCCAATCATAAAATCTTAAGAACAGACCCAAAACAACCTTGACAATCCGAAGCAATTCTTGCAATAAGGCAAATGATTTGCAAGCCTATAGGCAACAGAAAGGTTGATCTTAATAATATTTTTAAAAAAACCGGAAATCAAATTTGGAAAATCTATATAATCATCATACTCTATATCATCCTTAATGGGTCATAAAATTTTCACTCACTAGCTTTACCATATACTTTCCTGAAATTCTTCCTCATGTACATTCTCTACCGTATTCTTCTAATCTGAATACAACATCGCCTATGTCCTCACTCCCATACCTAACCTACCACTTCCCTACCATGCCACTCTACCCCACTCATCACATGCTTCCTCTCTCCTCCTCTTACCACTCCTCCTAGCAACAAAAACCACTCCTACCCTACCTACCTACACCTCCTGCCTCCTCCTCCTCTTTCATGGTTTGTCATACTCTGTTTTATAAATTTATATTCTTCTCTTTTTTTCTTACATTTTTTTCTTTTTTTCTAATAGCTTGTTCCAGGGGCCAAAGGGAACAAAAAGAAGATAGATGACAAAGAAGTTCGAATCTCCATCATCAATCGCTATGGATTTGTCGATCACGATGATGATGCTCGTGAGCATAGGCCTGTTGCACCTAAGTGGGTAAGTATTATGTGGGGTACTGGATTCATTTCATGTTGTAATCAGACATCACTCATTCTATAATGGTGTCAGACTTCATTCATTTCTTAAAGGTACCAGTTTTCATTTAGTCATGTTAGTATCAGATATTATTCATTTTAGTGTATGGATTATAGAGAATCATTCATTTTATAATGGTATCCAGCTTAAGTAAATATATTGTATCAGTATTGAATTTCATTTGTGGCATATTTATGTTAGATTTCATTGATTTGATAATTATGTCTTTTTGTTGAAGTTATTTTTTAACGCTTATTTAGTAACATTATGGTTATGGGAGGAGTGTGTACATGAAGAATACTAGAATATTTTCAGAGTTTAATTTTTTTTTTTATTGATATGTTAGCTTTTCTTCAAGTTTCTTTTAAGATGCAGTTTGTTTAGTTTCATTTTAGAGAAACATTTGGATGAATGTGAAGTGTTTCATAGCATTATTTACTATTTTCCCCTTTTTTTTTTTTTTTCTTCCTTTCTTTCTTTCTTTCATGATATATCACAATTTTTAAAGATTTTCATTGTATCTTTTACGAGAGCTTCATCATTATTGAAAGCCTTTGAAGCTATATGATAATCCACAATAGCTAAATATTATAACTCACCCTTGTTCTCACAGGAAGGGAAGAAGATGGTGCGCTACCGTGATAACAAGGTTGTGAGCCTCAAGGGAGAAAGGTACACGGAGTTCAAGAAGGATGAGACGGCTGAGATGAAGAAGACATATGTGCACCTCAAACCGGGCAAGCAGTATCGATTCCACTGATCCACAGGGTACAAACCTTACTACATTGCCGCTGTCCAGTGTCACCAGGGCGAGGGGTCGAGGGATGGTGTGGGCCAGGGCGGTAAGGTTTGTTTTTGTAATCAACACCAGAGTTATTTATGTTACGCGATAAGGCCGCAGCTTGAGGGCGAGTACAGACTTGCGAGAGCCTTGAGTGACGTGATGCTGTTGGTGGGTTCAGTGGAACTTTTAGCATATAATCTCATGAGAATTCTCATCACTCTTCATTGTTGTTCATTAGTGTTATTATGTAGTTACTGCTTCAGTGTCAGTAATTGTATTTTAGTGTGTGAATTGCTTATTAGGTACCAAAGAAGACATAGGTTATTAATTGAGGCACTTTACAGCCAGAATAGGAAAGTGGTTAAAAAGAAATACTCAGAATTATATAGAATATCCTGCGAAAGATTCTTGAAGCCATACTCGAATAGGGTGGAGCTTGCACTGCAGCGTGCAATACTGTGCGATATAACAAGATTTAACCATGACACACTAGACTCTGTCATTAGTCATAAAGATTTTATTATATTACAATACTTATGGTATATGATTTTTACAAATTGGAAAACTGGTAGGTTATTTTCATATGTAGGCGAGCTTGTTCATAATGACTCCAATAAAACCATAATATATAGCGGAAGGAAAGATCTGTGCAGTTTTTTATATCTTTATTGTAGAGTAGCTTTATTCTCGGATGAATTAAAAACGGTTGATGATTGTAAATGGACAACAGTCAATAGGTATATGTGCAGCTCCCTCAACACTGCACGGGTGGTAAGAATACCTCAAACTATCTATAGTTTATTAGATGTAAATGCAGAATTCGCAGTTCCTGCATTAAAGAGATGAATTTGCATAATCAGAAAAGCAATAGCAAAGACCAAGCAAATATGTGTTTGTTTATGAATTATGTAGTTACCAGTAAATATAGTTTGAAAATTATTAGTCAGGCATTCTTGTTATTCCAATGAATTGGTTTGGGATCATGTTTTTTGGACCATTTTAAAGGATTTTATCCTCTTTTTTTATTAGGTTACAATTTTCCTACACATATGCAAGTATTTGTATATGTACTCTTCCATAGTAAATGGAATCAATTAAGTTTCTTCTACCTAGTCTATGTATTTAGCTGTGGCATATCCTATGATTACTTTCTCTTTCCATTATTATTAGATATAATAGCAGCATTACAGATATGTAGTATTCTTTAGACAGCAGACTTTTCTCAGACTTTCTTGACCACAGCCCATTTCTCTGGCAATGGAGTGATAATCACGTTATCATTTGATATTAACCCTTAAGGACTGGCAACCTCAGTAGCCAGAAATTGCTCAAATAAGCACAAAATCAAGTGATATTCAAATGGTAATAACATTTGCATTACTTCAAGAAATCTAAAGTGAGGGACATATTACATTCATCATAGACTAGAGGGCCTTAAAAAAGGCAAACTAGAAAGCAATCAGAATTGTGTGTGAGAAAAGGCATGTCGACATAAACATCCATTTTGCCTTTGTGCCAAGTAGGTATTTTAAACCAATCCAGGCCATGAGGGTTAAGGCACATTAGTTTTATACAAGAAGTTTTCATTTTTTATGATAAGGTAAGAAGTCTCGGGCATTAGATACAGATTTATGTTTCTTTCTTGATAATACTGATGATGATGATGATGATGATTATCAACTTCATTGTTAAAAAAAAATCCTATAAAAGGTATCCTCTATTCACAGAGTTTAATTAAAGTTGGTTGTTTCCTTTCCTGGTAGTACCCTTACCATACTGCTGAAAGGGAGGGCTAGGATAGGATGATGATAGTTATAGTTCTTAAATAATTATACAATGGTCAAGGTTTTAAAAGACAGTCTTCCCAAATTGAAATATCTTCATGTAACAATAGTTTTTTTTAAATCTTGGCATGTTAGTTTCCAAATTTTTGTTAGAATCTCATGAGCAGTTTAGCTTTTCACAGAATATTTATATATATTGATATTTTAGAAACCTATTTCTATGCCATGGTACTTTGATATGTCATTTCAGAATCTTGCTTACTCAGCAAGGTGTCTATGAATTTAGGTTTTGGAGTGAGTTACAAATTTCCTTCTTCTCTCTTCTCTCTCCTCTTCCTCCTTATCCCCATCCTGCTTTTATTTATATTACACTATGATAGAGAGATTCATTTACATCTTTGGTTGGACAATTTTCATTTTGGTTCAGCTGTAATGGTAATCTAGACCTTGAAAATTACCCTAAGGATGTTGCTTTAAGTTAATGTTACTCTTAGTTTCTTTAACAAGTTTATGTATACTTGTTTGTGGACCTGGTCTGAATCTCCATAAGGGCATTGCTTTTTAACAATTTTTTTCTTCTTTAGAAGACCACAAATGTGTAACAAAAATATTGGTCTTTCCAAAGAAAGCCATGTAAAGGAGTAAGATATATTCATATAAACCTGCAGGTTTGATAAAACAGGTTTTATTTTGTTACTGAAATTTAGACATTCCAATTTCTTGTATGTCTTTGGCAATTGATGTTAGATTTTGTGTAGTGCATATTATTGTGAGGGACAAATTAAATGTCATGAGAAGGAAAATATAATCAGCAGCTATTTTGGGAATGAAGTGTCTTAATTGAACTTCAAGCTATGTACCTGTTTTGTCATGTTGGAATTCAGTATTATAGCTGTATCACAGTGTATGTGGTTTAGTTGAAGATTACACATGATCAGGATATGTTTAGCGAGAGGCGATAATCTACTATTCTTGCAGATTATGGCATTGATTGGCTTGTTGATAATTTACTAAATAATTGGCTATTTAAATTTCCTTTGTTGTTTGTGGTCTCTTGTAGATGGTGAGACAAAGTAGTATGTATTTATTTTTTTCTGTCTCTTTACTTTACTTCTTCATATTAATGCACAGTGACAGGATAGTGAATCTACTAATTCCACTTATTAACTCTTTCCAAAAGATAGCTGTCTTATTAGTATAACCCTCTACTTAGATCAGTGTTGTTTTAGTAATAGGTAGCTTTCTCGCAGCTTCTTTAGTTAGTTAAGACTTTATAGAACATATTTATTTTTTATATTTTGCTGCTGTACAAAATATTATATGTTTGTATGTTAATCCTTGGATTTTTATTTTGCTTGTGTTATAGCTAAGAGAATGTGCAAATGTTGACCAGAAAAGTAAGCTTACATACGGGACAGGGATAACTTGAGAATAAGTGCACATGTACCATTTCTACGGGAAGAAGGGCTATGGCTTTTCCGTGTCTCTTGACTATATAACTGGCACTGGCTTTACCTAATACACTTACTTTAACATAAACTGATATTATGAATTGCTTCTTCATATATTTCTTTGGCTTCAAAGAATTTTTGGAGATCTTTCAGACTGAGAAGTTTATGGCTAAGTGAGTTTTATGGTTGTTGAAGTGACTTCCTGATTCAGTAAACAGGTTTTTCAAAGCATTCCTGCTGTACACTAGACCAGCTAACTTTACAAATGGAATATAGAATGTGTTCAGTTAGTTCATGTGTCAAATCAAAGCTTTTGCCATATTCCTACTTTTTATCTCAGCATTTCTTGTGAACAATTACAGACATGGCTGCTAGAACATGCATTGTGCTTTGAATGTCTTGTAAGGACTTTTGGTGTGATTAGGTTTCATTTTTGTCTAGTTTATTTTGATATGAACCCTTGTATGTTGGTGTGAGTTTTCATAAAGGAATATATATATATATATTTTTACACTTTTGAAGTTTTTCAGGATAAGGACTTTCATCACAGAAAGGTTTTTTCCTTCTTTTTTTAATTTTGTTAATTCCAATATTCATAGATGTCCTTTTGAAACAATACACAGTAATTTGTAATAATCCAATTTCTGAGACGATTGTCCATGCAATAATATGATAGGAATTTATCAATGCTTTTAATCTTATGATGATCAGTTACTACAGAGTGATAATGAGCACAACAGGAAATGGAATGGTTGTACTTATCTCTTTTTTCCCCCCAAGAAGTATGTACTGGTTGCAGTGATTTTTCCCATTTTCTTTACTTTCAAGATCTCATAGGAGAGAAATTTATTGTTTTAGATTTTTTTCCAGTTTGGAAAGACACAAGTACATATTACTTAAGGTTTCATTTGTTTTTGGATCTGATGAAATAAAAGTGTATGTAAGGTAGATGTTCAGGTTTCTACTTTTGTCTCTTCCTTATAGAAATTTCATTGTAAATCTTTATGTGATCTATAAATCGTCTTTGCTTATTATGTGTGGCTAATAAATGAGAAAAGATACTACGTCACTTTATTTTATTTCAAGTTTGGATGTCTGTGTTAGTGTGTGATGGCACTTTTCATTCTTATTGTGTTGCTGTGTTTCATCATGAATGCAATATGTAACCAGTTTTATAAAATATGTTATAAATTAAGTGCAACCACAACTGAATATTGACATCCATCCTAAGTGAATCCATTATTTAAAACATTAGTTCTATGTTCTTTCTTTCTCTTATGACACAGAAGTGTATAGGCAGAATATTATTATACAGATTAAAAAGTCGTTAAGATAACTTAGAGAAGAAAGTTAATGGAATAAGGGACAGGAAATTGTATCCCTATTCATGATGTTGAATTAATGAAGATGATAATTAATAAAAACTACAGAAACTTAAGTAGGCACTCATTACTAAGATAAGAAACAAGAATAAAAAGTAACGCTAGAATGGCTCTCAAGATATAATAAAAAAATTCTTCAGAGAACTAAAACAAAATATTGGATTGTTGAATTAGAACTATGTAATGAAGTTTTTAGATATTCAATCTCAACTCTTTTATTTTGAAAGAAAGTAGTGAAATGTGCATAAGAACCAGTAACTACTGAAAATATAAATACCTGTTAAGAGCTAGATATGAGGAATGATAATTGAATAATGATAAGAAATAAAAGAAAAAACAAGGACTCAAATATGCCAATGTGGAAAATTCAATGAATTGCCTTAACAGATACTGTTAAAGATTTTGTAAATATTTTAATACTGTATTTTTACTAGTATTGAACTTTTTCTAAGAGAAAGTTCATATAGATGATAATATTCCCATAGTTCTGGGAATATAGCTCATGGAAAAATAAATCTGTAGGCAGTTAATATAATGTCCAGAGTATATATATATATATATATATAATATATTATATATATATATATATATATATATATATATATATATATATATATATTTAGTTTCACCACCTGAAGTTACATCATTTTCCTCTTGTGTCCAAAGCTAAACATCTTATCTGGGAAGGAGATATTCTTTCAACTTTTGTGAAATGACAATTTAGGAACAGTCTGTAGAATCACTTAGCATATATCATCTGTATTAAATTTACTTTAAAATCATTCTTATGTTCATGCAGTTAGCTCTCCTGTACAAGTGTTCTGGGTGTAAATCACAGTGGAGCTATTTACATATATATATATTATATAGAGAGAGAGAGAGAGAGAGAGAGAGAGAGAGTGAGTGAGTGAGTGAGTGAGTGAGTGAGTGAGTGAGTGAGTGAGTGAGTGAGTGAGTGAGTGAGTGAGTGAGAGAGAGAGAGAGAGTGAGTGAGTGAGTGAGAGTGAGTGAGTGAGTGAGTGAGTGAGTGAGTGAGTGAGTGAGTGAGTGAGTGAGTGAGTGAGTGAGTGAGTGAGTGAGTGAGTGAGTGAGTTCATGGAAAAATAAATCTGTATATATATATATATTTATATTTATATTTATATATGTAAATAGCTCCCACTGTGATTTACACCCAGAACACTTTGTACAGGAGAGCTAACTGCATGAACATAAGAATGATTTTAAAGTAAATTTAATACAGATGATATATGCTAAGTGATTCTACAGACTGTTCCTAAATTGTCATTTCACAAAAGTTGAAAGAACATCTCATCTCCAGATAAGATGTTTAGCTTTGGACACAAGAGGAAAATGATGTTACTTCAGGTGGTGAAACTATTGTGCAAAAACAATGCAGAGAGTTGGTATGCTCACAGTAGATTGAATGCTGTAAAAATGTCTCTGTCTCCGACAAAGTGCACTTGGGTGTCCAAAAGAAAAGGCCAAGATGATGATAAAAGAAACAGGATTGGGGAAAAAAATGTTTATCTCGAGGCCAAACTGTATTAGATGTACCTTCCTCATGTAATGTTTGAGCTATTTCATTCTGAAATGATATTTGGCTATCAAAGTGTGGGAATATAATGCCAATTTGATCACTTTTTGATAGTTCATTTCTGTTCCTTTCAAGCCAAAGCAGTGTTCAGCAGAAGTGGTATTTAGTTTCAGAAGTCAGTTGTTAGCCTAGACAAATATAAAGCCAAAGTTTAAACCATATAGTTTCAGAGTTAAAGCCCCAGTAATACAAGCATCTTGTGGCCTGCAAGGCATATAGGTAAGTTATATTTGATATATCTCATGTTTGGCATGGGAGTAGTTAGCACACTCGACTGGTAAGAACACTCAATGAGTTGCAGTTTGATTGTAAAAGAATTAATTTTTCGTTCTTTTGATCTGTGAATATTTTCATCACAAAAATACCCCACTGCAGAGTATTGTGTTGTCAGTTTGCTGGTTAGAAAAGGAATACCATTTTCTTCCTACTTTTACTTTATTGTTCTTATTGTTATTACTATTAAAGTCACTCTTAGTATTATTAATATCAAATTCATTATTATCCTTATTATTATTGTTATGGCTCTTATGTATCATTGTGATTATTACTCTTGTTATTTTGATGATGATGATCATGGTCCAAAGTTTGCTTGGAATGGCCAAAGTTAGCTGTAATTTAGTAATAGCTACATATTTTTATCCCAAATTCATTACTTGTCTAAAGTTACATCTCAAGGGTAACTTTGGAAGATTATGGTTTTCTGACAGCATTTGCATTATTTCAACTTTATTGTTTATCTGGGTTCCTTGCCTTCACAAACCAAAAAACTGGCCAAAAATATTAAGTTAGTAAAATTGTACTTAGATGTTATTTTTAAAACCTTCCAGCCTTCAAAAACACTTATAAAACCTTAAAAACACTTATAAAGTCACTACTAGGGGAGGAGTCGACACAAAGAAATTTGTCCTCATTTACATCATTTTGGGAGGGATGGCAGTGATGATTATCTTTCATTAATGGCTACTGTGTTCAACTAAATCAGTATACTATAAAATTAATGTTTGATTTTTTTCAGTTCATTTTCTTTTTTTTATCTATATAAAAATATTGAATGTATTTCTTAAGATGGGGAGCAATAAAAGATAAAAAGGATTATAAAGTAAAATTATGACAATTTTTTTTTATTATATATATACAAATTCTTGATATTTGGTAATGTGCAGCTTTCAATTAGCTTCTCCAAGTTTCCCATGTTCCACCCCAAAGTTTATATGGGGGAAGGGGGGTCCCACAAATAAAGTTGTGCTCTAAAATCATGGGGTTTTGCATTTTTCTGAGCACTTTTTTAAACTAGACCTTTGAGATATCGTATGAGGAATTAGTTTACATTTGGGGGGGAGAGGCTTGTTGAAAATTAAAATCATAATGGACTCATATCATTTTGTTAAGAAGAAGAAGAAGAAAAAAAACAAAACAAGGGAGGGAGGAAATTCTTATGGCCAGCTTGTTAAATTTGTGCGAGGCCAAACTCAATGAATATTCATTATACAGACATGCCTATACACAGAAATATATACTTATCTATCAGTCTAGACATTCATATCTAGCAGACAGATAGATGAGTAAATGTTTATCTATCATATAGATAGACAAATGTCCATTTATTTCTGTGCATATGTATGTCCATATATATAAATATTCATTGGGTTGGGCCTCACATAATGTTAAACTAGCCACTAGTCTCCAATGAAGAAACTGACTAGAAAATCATCCCACGCCTTACTTCTGACTTAATTTTTAATAGTTATTTTATTAACACTGCTGTTGCTCAAAAATTATGAGTCAAATTGATGAAATACCTTTATATTTCTCAACCTATTTGATTTGAGTGCTTTGTTACCCACACATTGCCTAGAATCTGAGCATATGGCATACTTGAGTGGTGTAGCTTGTACAACCAGCCCACATCAACACGTGTACGATGTCGACTTCTTGCCTCCCTTTTACAACGTTATTATCTCTCTTTCTGCATAAGCTTTTTTTTTGTTTTTTCATTCTCCAATGTCTATATTTGTCATTTGATATGCTGTATCCAGTTGGTTATAGGCTGTTTCATTACATAACACTCGTGTGTTATGACATGTATACATGTTATACATGATTATGTCATGACGGCTATAGCTGTACCCGCCCCTGAGTGATTAAAGGAAAATTATTTTACAAAGATATCTCTCTGTCTGTCTGTCTCTCTCTCTCTCCATTCTCCTTCCCCCCTACATAAAAAGTAATACTTGTTAAACAGAATGGTTAATAATGATTCTCAGCTGCACACTTAACAAAAATATCATGTTTTCTTTTGCAATGACAAACAGTGGAAACATAAATCAAAAGGAATTATGGTGGGGAAACAAATATCATTTCACTGGTTTAATATAAAAGGCATAACTATACATTATCACAGTATCAGCTGTTGGCACTTTAACATTATAAATGCATATATTGGTATCTAAATCATCATACATTCCAGTGTGTGTGTGTGTGTGTGGTGTGTGTGTGTGTGTGTGTGGTGTGTTGTGTGTGTGTGTGTGTGTGTGTGTGTGTGTGTGTGTGTGTGTGTGTGTGTGTGTGTGTGTGTGTGTGTGTGTGTGTGTGTGTATGTGTATGTGTATGTGTATGTGTATGTGTATGTGTATGTGTATGTGTGTGTGTGGGTGTGGGTGTGGGTGTGTGGTGTGGGGTGGGTGTGTGCGCGTGCATGTGGGCGTGTGGGTGTGTGCGCGTGCATGTGTGTGGCGCGTGCATATGGGTGTGTGGGCGTGTGGGTGTGGGTGTATGGGCATGTGGGTGTGTGGGCGTGTGGGCTTCTTGGTGTGTGTGTGCATGTGTGTGAGCGTGCTTGTGTGTGTGTGTGTGTGTGCATGTGTTGCATATGGGTGTGTGAATTTATTAATAAGTGAGATAGTAAGAGTAAAGAGAAAACAGCAGATGACAGCACCATGTAGTTTATAAGTAAAATATGTGTAACAAAAAATGGAAGGGATTAAACCTGTATTTAAAAAAAAAAAGAACAGATAAGATATCTAAAAAAAATATAGTCATTACGGTTATAACGGCAATTCTCGCTAGTAGTAATATTAGTATAGCCGCTGCTTTCATTCATCTTGGTTTTGCCTCATCACCATGTACATGTGATATAGCCTAGTTTGGTGGGCAGCAGTTGCATTTATTGCATAATATCCAAAGAGAAGATGCAGCACTATGAATATGAGGAAAATGGAGTTGACAGCATAGTCCATAGGCAGAGGCCAAATTCCTGGAACAACCAGTAGAAAAACAAGGAGAGGAAGTTGCAAAAGGAGAGTGAGGAGCCAGCTGCCTGCCAATTCTGGGACCTGCAAAATGTAAAGAATTATTTTTAGTTTTTTAATACATTAGCCTGAGAAAGTCTGATTATACGTGGGACCTGTCAAATGTGACTGAAGAGTTATTGTAGGCTAACGGCCGGTTTGTTAAAATTCTGTAAGGCCTGACCCAGTGAATATTCATTATATAGACATGCATATACACAGAAATAAATGAATATCTATCAGCATATCTACCAAATAAATAGACAGATAGATAGAAATCCATTCATTTCTGTATATTTGCACCTGTACATATGAATATTCCTTGGGTCTGAGCTTGCACAATTTTTATCAAACTGCCCGTGTCTGAAGCACTTCTCTATGCACAACTTTATGCATAATAAAAAATATATATATAAAACAAATGAATGATAGGGAATACATGTGTAAAATCAGTTATAAATATATACAATAATAAACTAACCTTTTCTTCTAGATTTCCAATATGTCCTATATACAGGCGAATGACCTCAATCAGAGGAACTGCCACATATATGGCAACCAGGACAAACTGATATAAGTTGGACACATATTGAAACTGAAATCAATTTTATTAATTAATATATTTTCACTAAGTATGGATGTAATGTATATATTCTTACTCACTCACTCATTCATGCAATGAAACAAGTACATATTACATTGTTTACATAGTTATGCTTTTATTCAAACAAATACAAAAATCTCTCTACATAGTTACCTTCAGTGTTACCATGATCATTGAAGATGTTAACCAAAATGGGAAGAAAAGAGCTGAGAAGTAAAGTACCATTTGAAGAGGTAAACTTGATACGACCTCATTACCTGTGAGAAAGAACTGTCAGTTCCTATAAAAGAAAAATTGTTCTACTGATTGTAATTTCCATTCTAATCTCTTCTCATAACATTAGCATTTGGCAAATAAGGAATTATTTTTTCAAATGATTTTAGATTGTAGGATTTTTTTTTTCTTAATAATAATAATAATAATAATAATAATAATAATAATAATAATATAATAATAATAATAATTAATAATAAGTCCTTATTTTAGATCACTTGGTAGACATGTATTTACTGTTACCTGTAATCATTAGAAAACAAAGAAGCACTGACGAATAAGTGAAAAAGATTTTGAATATACTTATGGTCTCTGAATAGAGTGAAAGAGAGAACTTACATTTGTGTAATGTATTAATTTCTTCAAAAGAATATCAGATCTTGTTTTCACCTACTATTGCTTTTGGCTATCATAGTAAACTTTTACTATGACTTTAACTGAACTGGTCTATGTACTGGCATAGTATAAAATAAATGGAATTCTTTGAAATAAAGCAACATACCTTATTTCAATAGAATAACTATACATACAAGTGAGATTGCTAGATATGCTGGCAAGATGCAATGCTGGATATATTTTTGTGGAATCATATACATATGATGTCAGCATACTAAGAGGGGTGATCAGGCACAAAGTCCGGACTTTGTGATTTGCAAAGCCTGCCTGTTATGACTGTGGCCACCTATTTACATAACTATACATGTGATGCAAAACACTGGCACACTTATCAAAACATAATGCTCTTGGGCATCATTTCTGTCTTCAACTAATACTTCATCATGGATACATTTCCTAACTCCTTTAAAGCCCTTTCATAGTTACTGATATTTAGTGCTACTCATTCAATATGCATAGCCACTTATAAGTCAGAATAGTTGTTACAAAGCAAATCTAGATTTTAGGGAAACACATTTGCCTTATAAAAATAATTGTTAATAGTAAAGAAAATTTTAAAATATCTGGAGTGAGTATTAGAGGTCAAAGGTCATAACTTATTTAAACACAGCAAGAGGTTTTGGATGTCAGATACTGCTAGTAGGATACTCGTACATGTTTTCTGGTAATGAACTTCCCACCCTAACAATTAGGTCCCAAACATGTCTGAGAAATTGCTGAATTAACCTTTATCTAAATGCCTGTAATTTTATGAAACCTGTCATTTTGGGATTATCCTTATCTCTTTCAGCAACTAAAGTGCCATCTCACTTGCATTTTTTCTGCTAAATTTTGCATTTATGTATAAACTTTCCACATATAAATGGTCTGATTAGTGTACCACTGCTAGCAAACATTGTGCCCATGTACAACAAACATGACAACATCCATGTGAAATATTGAGAATCAAACAAGCATTCTCATGCATATTACATAAATTTAAAGAAATACAGTTATTTAAAGGAGACTACTATATTGGGTATATTTATGTATATATATATATATATATATATATATATATATATATATATATATATATATATATATATATATATATATATATATATACACATACATATTCTAAAACATTAGCTTATGTTTATATTAATCTCATTTATTTCATTCATCATTACAAACATTGCAGTAAAATAGATTTCCATAGCACATGATCAAGACGGCAATCAGTTATACAAAAACAGTTTCTAACATCTTCCTCTGGGAGGCAGAAAGCCTCATATAAATGTGGAAACACAAAAATTGACATAAAAAGTACTTGTCTGTTAGTGCTCAAGTATTCTTCCTCCAACATCATGTGTTTTAATTCTTTCACATAACTGGCAAGCCATAAACAAATTCCTTTTGCTGGACAATCTTTTCCCTATGTCAGTCTGTTCTACTTTTGGAATTACAAAATCTATAACCAGGACTGCATTGTCTTCAGGCCTAAACTATGAGGACTACTAATCGCCACAGATCAACAAGGCAACAGTATCATCCATTTTCTCCTCTAATATGCCCCCTCGGCCTTTCTAATGGTGCTTCCTTGCCATTCCAATTATGCTTCTTTGGCTTATATAAAAAGGTGACACTATAGGACGCTTAATTCAATACCGGTTGACTATTTGTAATGATATTAATAACAAATGGTACAAACTAGCTGCTCTAATAATATAGAGTTAGGCTCTTGTTGAATGTGAAATCATGTAAAATCTGATGATTATAGTGTGCTTACCTGCCCAGTGAGCTAAGGCACCTGAATATTAATCTTGAGTTCAGGATATCAAGCTTCTCATTATTATCATTGTAGGCATGAGAATATTAAGCAGTAGCTCCTACACTTGTGGTCTTTAAGCTTATACTTTTATTGACTAAATATTAAATAAATAATGCATAATTTTCCGATATCATTAATAAAAGGGTAATGTTTGCTGAAAAGACCACTATAAATACCAGGATAATGGCATTTATCTTAAAAAGGATTATCAGTCTCATCTCCCAAACAATTTATAATATCCTCTCAAATTCCATAAATAAATAAATAAATACACTTTTTACAGAAACAATCACATGGGTCATTTTTTATTATGGGCGACAGCTGAGGGGGGCATGAAATGTATGAGGGCAATTGCAAGTAAAATGTGAATAATCTTCACAGAATTAGTCCAGGAAAACAAAGAATCCTCCACATATTAACAGAAGAAAGAGAATCGAAAAGACTTTGCAATGCCCGTTTGCTCTCTCCTGCCATGAATATGTGGTGCATTCTTTGTTTTTCTGGGTAGGGGTTGGGAGGCAGCAGCCCCCTACTGGGGGATCACAGAGTCCACAGCCTCCTGCATTAGATAAAAAAGGGACTGAATTTTTGTATATTTCATATTTTACCATGCAAGTTCCCTAGTAACTTTCATGCCCTCCCCTGCTAGCAGGGTCAAGAATGTGGTGGTTTGGGAGGTTTCCACGCAATCATTTTATAAATTTGGAAACCACGGTGAGAGGAATCCGACGATACCAAAATCATGACCCGTTTGGTGGAACTATTAGAAAAAAAATACCACCACATGCCATTTCATGCCACTGACAAACAATTGTATGAATAAAAACTAAAATACGTACCATAAGAATTTTCCCCAAGCTGATCAAACGAGACACTTGGGAAAAACTTTCCGGTTAGACTCTCCACTGTACTGGACACCAGACGTCTAGCATTTTCATAATTATGAGCATACAATTTAGACATTTTGTTCCTTTGGCAGCTTAATTCTTCTTCTTCTTCTTTCTTCTTTTATAGGGTTTTAGACCATTTTTTTAGTCTATATTCCCTGGATCCTTTCTTGCGGTTTTTCTTTATCTTCAGATAATATCTATTATTCTTGATCTTTGTAGAAATATCTTTGTATGTCTTAAGATGTAATACTTCTTCACAGGATGTTGATTTGCTCCTGTAATTAATAAATTTAAGTCAGGGTTTTGTATTTCTATTTTGTTCAATGCTTGTATTAATTTTGTTCTGTATGAATTAAATCTCGGACATTGTAATATTAAGTGTTCTGGCGTTTCTTCTTGGTTACTACACCATCGGCACATAGGGTCTGCTTCTATTTTTAGTTTGTGTAAATGTTTTTTAAGTCTTGTGTGTTTTGTCATAAGTCTTGCAATGGTCACATCTATTTTTCTGTTTTGTGATCTTGTCCATGGTTGTGGGTTGTGATCTTTGATTAGATAATTTTTTTGTTTTAGTATTTCTTTTAAACTGTCTTTCCAGTTTTCTTGTTTTTTCATTTTTATTTCTCTTATTGTGTTTGTTGAATTTTGTGTCATGGTTATGGGATCTCTAATTTCATGAGCTTTTTTTGCTGCTTTGTCTGCAATTTCGTTTCCTTTTATATTTTTATGTGAAGGAATCCACTGTATTTTTATTTGTTTCTTTTGTGTGTTTAGTAATAGTAGCAATGATTGTATTTCATATGTCATATGTTTATATTTTCTTGGTTTGTAGTTTTTTATTGTTTGTATGGATGCTTGTGAGTCTGTTAATATTACTGTTTTCTGTAATTTATTGTTGTTTATATAAATTAGTGCTTGTTTTATTGCAAATAATTCTGCCTCTATTATTTCTGTATTGTTTGGCAATTTCCATAAGGTCGTAATGTTTTTATTTTGTATATATATGGCAGCTGTTGTTGAGACTGGTTCTTTTATTTTTGATCCGTCTGTGTAAATTTTTTGGTAATTTTGGTATATTGTATTTCTATGTAGTGAAAATGTTGTTGTATCATTTGATGTGGTGTGTTTTTATTCATGTTTTCCATGAAGTTTGTTTCTATGTCTTTTATGATGTCAGACCATGGAGGGATTGGGGAAATATTAGGGACTGTGTCTACTTTTAGTTTTACTTTCCATTTCTTACATGTTTCTATAACTTTATATAGAAGTGTTTTTTTGTCTTTGTTCGGTTTGAAGTTTTCTATGCATTTTATGGATAATTGTTTTATTGGTAGATGGTTTTCTTTTTCTAAATTTTTAATCAATTGAATGCATTCTAATTCTTTTATCCTATTTGTTATTGGCATTTGACTTGTTAAAGTTTGCAGTGCTATTATTGGAGTTGATCTGAGGGATCCTGTGGCAATTCTTAGTGCATAGTTTTGAATTTGTTCTAATTTTTTAGATTCATTTTTGTTTATTCCACTATATATTGTTACTTTTTATTCTATAATCGGTTTTATATATATATTAAAGAATTTTGTCAATGTCTCTCTGTTTGCTCCCCAACTCAGTGAGGTTAATTTTTTCATAATATTCATCCTATTCATCGATTTTGTTTTTACATATTCGACGTGTTTTTTCCATGTTAATTTGGGGGCATCGAATATCATACCTAATATCTTATGAATATTTGTGTATTCTAGTTCTTCGTTTCCTATTTTTATTATTGGATTTTGTTCTAGTTTTTTATTTGTGAAGCACATTACTTTACTCTTGGTTGGATTTATTTTAAGTTTCCATTTCTCTGCCCATTCTTTTATTTTGTTTAGACTTTGTTCTAAATTATTTTTTGCTTCTACTAGATTCTCGTTTGATGTTATTAGGGTTATATCATCAGCATAGATTACTTTATCAGTTTCCTTTGGGAGTTTTATGTCTGACATTACTAAGTTAAATAAGGTTGGGCTGATTGGAGATCCTTGTGGGACTCCATTTAATATTTTTCCGACAGCTGATTTTTTTTCTCCGATTTTAAATTTGAAAAGTTCTATTGCATAGGAAATTGTTTATCCATCTTATTATTTTGCCGCTTAATCCTATGTTTTTTGCTTTTATAGGATAGTTTCATGATTTACTGAGTCAAATGCTTTTTCTATATCGAGACATGTTATTAGGGCATATTTTTTTTCTTTAATTGCTTCTCTGATTTTCATTTCGATTATCTGTATTGCATCTATTGTGTTTCGATTATGTCTAAAGCCTATTAGGTCTTCATCTAGCTTATTTTTCTCTATCCACCAGTTTAATCTTCTTGTAATTATGTTTTCAAAAATTTTGCCTATGCATGGTGTTCTACTAATAAATCTATATGAGTTGGTTTTGGATGGGTCTTTATCTGATTTGTAAATTGGATTAATTATTGCTGTTTTTAGTTCTTGTGGGTAATTTCCTAATTCCCAATATTTATTAAAGTTTGTTAAAATTATTTCTATTATTTTGGGGGGGCATTTTTGTAGAATTCATATGTTATACAATCTGGCCCATATGCTTTCCCATTTTTTGTATTCTTATAGCGTATGCTAATTCTTCTAATGTTATGTCTTTATTTATATCATCCTCATTGTTACTATTTAATATTTCTTCTTTTTCTGTTCTTGTTAATAGTTTTTCTGTTTGTCTACTGGTTATGTTTTCATATTCTTTCCTAAATAGTTCTAGTTTTTTTGATATTTGGGTGACTGGGAAATTATTATATATCAGGGGGTAGTTACTTTTTGTTATTTTTCCTGTTTGTTTTTTTATGAAATTCCATATTTTTGTGGGGGTTTTAAAGTCTATAGAGATGCAAAATTTTTCCCATGAATTCCTTTTTTCTATTTCAATGACATGTTTTGCTTCTGTTACTAGTTTTTTATAATTTAGTCTGTTCTCTATGCTTGGTCTTTTCCTCCATTTATTATATGCCTTATTTCTTCTTTTTATTATTTCATTACATTTGCTATTCCACCATGGTTTATTTGGTTTATTATTTATTGTTTTATTACTGTATTTGAAAAATTTCTCTCCTTTTTTTAACAGTTCTAACAGTGTTTTATCGTCTCTATATTTACATTTATTTTGTTTAGTTCTGAAATGTATCTCTGCCATTTTCTGTGAAATTCCACTTTCTTTCTAAGTTTATTGAGTTTATTTGATAATTGTCTTCTTTTATGATTATTGGAAGGTGGTCGCTAGCTAGGTGTGGGCCTGTTGTAATTTCAAAATGATTTATCGTCGGTGATCCCAAAACCAGGTCTAATGTAGATTCTTTATTCGTTATTGGATCTACTCTGGTTATTTGTCCTTTTGGTGTTAGGAGTATAATATTATTTTGGTTTATCAATTTGACTAAACTTTTTCCTGTTACATTATTTAATTTATTGTTATTTGTGTTCCAATTTGGATGATGTGCATTGAAGTCGCCTATTATTAATTTTGGGTCTTGTAGTTGATCATAATAGTATTGAAATTCTTCTTCTCTAATATTATTACAAGGATTATATATTAATATCATATTTAGCCATTTTTCTTTATATTGGACTTTTACACCTAGGATTTCTATCCAATGTTGGTACATATCATTTAAATTTAGTTTTTTAAATTGCACGTCTTTCCTAATGCCTAAAATTAACCCTCCACCAATTTGATTCTTTCTGTCTTTCCTAATTATATCATAATTATTTATTTTAAAATTATCTTTATCTTTTAACCAAGTTTCGCATAATGCGATTACACCTGGGTTTTCTTTATAGATTAAATAATCTAATTCTGATTTTTTTCTATGGATAGAATGGGCATTCCATAGAATTATTTTATTCATTTATTAATCTAATTATTTGTTTTAAAATTGGGGTAAAATCTTTTGTTGTTTCAATTATTATTTCTAAAAAGGATTTCTTTGAATTTATATTGTTTATCAAATTTGTTATTAGCAACTCATTTAAAGTTAACCGTCTGCTCGATCCCTGTCGCGCAAGAGGTGTCGCGTTTCCCGTAACCGCTGGAAAAGATGCCTAAAGTTTAGACATCCTCTCCAGCGGTTACGGGAAACGCGATATATCTTGCGCGACAGGAATCGAGCAGACGGTTAACTTTAAATGAGTTGCCAGATGCATTCCTCCTACTTTGGATATTTCATGCATATTCGTACTTATATTCATCATCATCATCATGGGGGCTGACGCCGACGGGGGCGCATAGCCGCATCCACCCTTCGCTTCCACCTACGAGGATCCCTCATGGCTAGACGCCAGGCAGGGACTCGGCCCATCTCTAGTTCTTCACGGCAGGTTTGGTCGATCTGCCCAAGCCATGACTTCCTCGGTCGTCCCACAGGCCTCCTCCATCCAGGGTTGTCTCGAATAGAGACGACCTGATGGGCAGGATCATCCTGAGGAAAGCGAGCCAGGTGGCCGTATAGCCTGAGTTGGCGATCACGGATTGTCCCGCCAACAGTACCCCATGATCTGGCGCAAGGACCTATTACAAAAGGCTTCAAGACGAGCCTCCAAGGCACAGGACAATGACAAGGCTATTAGTCCAATAATCCTTGTTGGTATTCCTCTCAGCCTCAGGATCTCCCAAAGTGACTCCCGATGCACCGTATCGAACGCCTTCTTGAGGTCGATGTAGGCTGCAAGCAGCCCACGCCCGAACTCACGACGGCGCTCTACAATGACTCGAAGCGCGAGGATACGGTCTATTGTGGACTTACCAGGAGTGAATCCGGATTGCTCCAGTCTCTGGTGCCTCAGTAGATGGTCTCTGATACGTCTCAGAAGGATGTGGGCAAGAACCTTGCCTGGTACACTGAGCAGTGTGATGCCTCGGTGATTGCTGCAGTTCCAACGGTCCCCCTTCTCCTTCCAGAGAGGGATGACCACACCCCTCAACAGGTCAGGAGGAATGGAACCGGACTGCCAGATGGCAACCAGACCGCATGTAACCCCGTGCCATAGGTTCACCACCAGCCTTTAACAGTTCAGCTGGTATGCCGCAGATACCAGTTGCTTTACCACTCTTCAGCTTGGAAATCGCCCCCCTAACTTCAGTTAGGGAGGGAGGGTCCTCACTGATAGGTGGATTCGGCAGCGGGATCTCGACACTACCCGCATCCAAGTTAACTGTTGGTGGGTCAACCTGGTACAGCTGCTCAAAATACTCAGCCCAACGTCCCCGCACCGCAACAGGATGAAACCATCTGACCACTTACTGAGCGAACTGCTGTCACCTGTGAAGAGGGCTTGGAGTTCAGCTTTCTCAGGGCTTGGTATGCAGGACGAAGGTCATTTACTAAGAAATGGCCTTCTACCTCCTCTGCAAAGACTCCTAATAAACTGTTCCTTGTCCCTTCTTAACAGGGACCGAGTTCTGCGCATGAGAACGGTGCAATTCCCGATCCCCTGTTGACGAGCCGCACGACATGCATCAGTGGCTTCCAGTGTCTCCCGCGAGATGGAATTCTGTACTGCTCTCGGGCGTACACCAATCGTATCTTGAGCTGTATCAAGCGTTTCACGCTTAAAGGTATCCCACAGAAGAACAGGGTCTGTCAGACTGCCAAGCACTGCGAAACGATCAGAGATTGCCTCAGCAAACCTGCGGGCACACTCCCCCTCCCTCAGCCTGTCCAAATGAAACCCTAGGGTGATCATTTGACCGCTGGGGGTTTTGAAGTGGACCCGGAGGGTAGCCACAACCAATCTATGGTCAGTACCACAGAACTCAGCACTCCTGAACACCTGCAATTCTGAAGGATCCTCCAACGAGTGCTAACAAGTATGTGGTCGATCTCCTTGGCTGCGTTACCCGCATCACTGTACCATGTCCAGCGATGTGGGTCTGGGCGCTGGTACCAGGAGCCAGAAATCCTCAATTTCTGGGATCTTGCAAAGTCCCGGAAAAGGAGGCTATTCTCGCTACCGGCATCAGCTCCTGAACCATGGGGACCGACAGACATCTCATAGCCAGCTCGATCACAGCCAGATACTGCATCGAAGTCGCCCAGAACAATGCGAATATCTCGTCAAGGACATCTGTCTGCCACAGATGTAAGTTTGGCGTAGAACATCTCTTTCACGTCAAGTTTACAAACATCGTAGGAGCGTACACAGCAATAAGAGACATGAAGCCAAAAGAAAGCTTCAATCTCAATACCATTATACGCTCATCAACAGGAGTAACCTCTACTACCGAGGGCTGGAGTCTGCTGGAGACGGCAATGGCTACTCCCTGGAGATGGTGGCCATCGCTGCGGCCCGACCAATAGTAGGTGTAGCCACCTACACAGGTCATGCCGCTGCCAGGCCTCCTCACCTCCGAGAGAGCAGCCACCTCAACTCTCAGCCTCCCCAGTTCCCTCGACAGTAGAGGCAATCGATCATCCTGACGCAAAGAACGGACGTTCCAAGCCCCCACCCTAACTTCCCGCCTGAGGTTCAGCCTCTGGCAGTCGCTCCGGGGGATGCCACCTCTGCCACCCCCCACCGACGCCCCCATATAAAAGGGTGGCGGGTTGCGTGCCCCATCATCCACCTGTGGGGTTCCCGAGGGCTTTCCCCCACAAGCTTCACTCTGGGCTGGCGGCCACCAGAGCGCAGGCGAGACGGGTAGTTCCCGTTCCCAGCCTGCGCTCCAGCAGTCGCCCTCCCAGCAGGGCCCACAGTCCGCCTCACTAGCTGGGTGGTACTTATATTGGATATCTATAACACCGCACTATCCACCATAAGATATCAAAAGCCATCTTGGATATCATATTCCAAAATACTGTTTACCTGTTGGAAAAATAACCAGTACAGTAAAATAACAAGTCGTCAACCGCGAGCATTCCTATTATGTCACAGAAATGGGCGGAGCTTAAAGGCCTGTCTCGCCTCCGATCACGAGACACTTTTGTGTCTCGTGATAGGTGTGGAGCGTTTCGCGACACCCTAGTTGCCACCCGAAAAGATGCCTACTAGTTTGGAACTACTATCAAGTTCGTAGTGTTGCCAATTCGTAGAATTTTAGGTCAGAACGCGGGAAAATGGCGGCTTATGGCAACTGCACGAGGAACATTTCTTTTCATCTCAGCGGACTGTTCAAAACATTTAAAAACTCAGGCAGTATTTAAAAAATAATATAGCTGTCAAATAATAAATGGTGCATCAAAGTATACAAATTTTTCTGTTAACCATGTTCCTTATAAATATTGTAACCCAAAGGCGATGTTTTCATGGTGTAGAAAAACAAAATCTACACTAAACATTCAGCTTTCTTTTTGCGATAATAAGATTTAAAAAAAAAAATGGAATGTATATATTTTACTATATACTTTAGGCATGACAGCCTTAGAGACATCCAAGAATATATTTTTAAAAAGCAACAAGAACCAACATTGCGGCAAACTCAGAGAATTACTGGAACTACTCTAAAACACCGCCACCATCACCATAAGCGGCGGTAAGTGTTATTGATCATACAGCAGTGTAATTTGCGAATTTGTAAACTTTTGCGAGTCAAGCAAGAAAAATGTTTAATGTTTGAAACAGATAAATGTGCTAGACATCAAAGGCCATATAGCACTATGGTAAAGTATTGTGTCGGAATGGGCAAAGGAGTGATTACGATAAATGTGTTAGATGCCAAAGGTTTGAGAGTGTTATTGTTAGCAAATATAAAATAGTTATACATTGAAAGACGATAGAAAATGCTGTACTTTTCAAAGAAAATTAGTAGTTTAGCGAAGTCTAATGTATATTGAATTAGCGTTGTTTTTTCAGTTTATCATGGTGTAGCGTGGTAAAAGTGTGGGGGGCCCCGACACTCACCCTACTACAGGAGCTGACGAGTGATCCTCGGACCGTTGAGATGTGGACATGGGCATGGGGAAAAGCCGGCCATTTCTACCTCCTACAGGAGTGGACACCAAATACTGTTCATGTGCACGGCTTTAATTATGAAAAGCAGTACTGCTACTACAGCCTCGGAAACACAGATGAGGCAAGGACAATCACTGGTAAAACAACGGTAGTATCACAGTATATCACAGCACGAGAAAATCAGGAAAATCAGGAGTCCTCCCCAGCCCACACTCACACCTCTCTACAGTCAAAGTCACCCGCCAACTCCCCTCTTTGGCGACTCCATGGCGCGTCACGGAAGTACGCCAAGTACCCAAATTGTAAGAGGTTTGAGTGTGGGCTAAACGAGCTCCTATCGGACCCAAAACTTACAATATGTCTTCTGGAAGTGGGGCGTTTAGAAAAAGGGCAAGGACTTGCCAAAAGGGCATCAGAAAAAGGCATTAAAATAAAAAGTGAGCACCCCAAGTGGGCAACACGACCACCCGTTCGCATAAGCGAATCCATGAATCCGGGGCTGATGAAGGAGTTTAGACCTTGGAGGCGAAGGTGGCAGATGACCCAACGAAGGCCCAAATGCCAGAAAACTTTCTCAGGAGATCTGACAACCATAAAACGACACCTGGTAAGATATATATATATATATATATATATATATATATATATATATATATATATATATACATATATACATATATATACATATATATATATATATATATATATATATATATATATATATATATATATATTGGGGGTGCTTCATGCGCAGGGTGGTGTGAAGCGATGGAGTGGTAGCCTAGTTAGTGTTAAGAGCTTTTGCATGCCTTCTCGCTTACAGCTGCCACTGCTGGCTAGCCTCGTGCGAAAAAGGGAGCAGCTCTGCATAAGCCTCCCCCTGCCAGTACATAGCCTCTCCATCATCGAGACTTCCTTCAGTGCTTCCTTGTGGCCTCCCATGGAAACTGGGTACCTTGCAGTTCCAGGCTAAACTGAGGGGGATCTCGGAGCAGCAAGAGGCCCCAGAGGTTCAGGAGCATGGCCCACCGGCGTGTGAACACACACTGGCCCTGTACCAACTCCTTCCCCCAAGCCCCCTGGGGTTAATGGGAGGCTCGGGGGAGGTGGGCCTTGCCAGTCCTCCTCCCCCCAGATATAACCAAATCGGCAGTGCTTGAAATAAATGGAAAGGCTGGGAGGAGGGGAAAAGTCCCTCCCACCCAGCAAGTGAGGCGGACTGTGGGCCCTGCTGGGAGGGCGTCTGCCTGAGCGCAGGCTGGGAACGGGAACTACTCGTCTCGCCTACGCTCTTGTGGCCGCCAGCCCAGAGTGAAGCTTGTGGGGGAAAGCCCTCGGGAACCCCACAGGTGGATGATGGGGCACACAGCCCGCCACCCCCTTTTATATGGGGCAGCGTCGGTGGGGGTGGCAGAGGTGGCATCCACCTGGAGCGACTGCCAGAGGCTGAACCTCAGGCGGGAAGTCAGAGTGGGGGCTTGGAACGTCCGTTCTTTGCGTCAGGATGATCGGTGCTTCTACTGTCGAGGGAACTGGGGAGGCTAAGAGTTGAGGTGGCTGCTCTCTCAGAGGTGAGGAGGCCTGGCAGCGGCATGACCTGTGTAGGTGGCTACACCTATTACTGGGGCCGCGCCGCGATGGCCACCATCTCCAGGGAGTAGCCATTGCCATCTCCAGCAGACTCCAGCCCTCGGTAGTAGAGGTTACTCCTGTTGATGAGCGTATAATGGTATTGAGATTGAAGCTATCTTTTGGCTTCATGTCTCTTATTGCTGTGTACGCTCCTACCGATGTTTGTAAACTTGACGTGAAAGAGATGTTCTACGCCAAACTTACATCTGTGGTAGACAGATGTCCCCAGCGAGATATTCGTATTGTTCTGGGTGACTTCAATGCGGTATCTGGCTGTGATCGAGCTGGCTATGAGATGTCTGTCGGTCCCCATGGTTCAGGAGCTGATGCCGATAGTGAGAATAGCCTCCTTTTCTGGGACTTTGCTAGGTCCCAGAAATTGAGGATTTCTGGCTCCTGGTACCAGCGCCCAGACCCACATTGCTGGACATGGTACAGTGATGTGGGTAATGCAGCCAATGAGATTGAC
>NW_020870988.1:1050966-1056757 GCF_003789085.1 Penaeus vannamei | reverse complement strand
TATAATATTAATATATAATATATAATATATTAATTATATTTAATATATATTTTAACATTTAATATTTAATATTTAATATTTAATATATAATTATTTAATTATTAATATTTAATAGTATAATATATATATATAAATATATAAATATATAATATATAATATATTATATATATTATATATAATAATATATATATATATATTATGATATATATTGCATATATATATAATATATTATATATATATATATATATATTATATGCATATATTAATATATATTATATATATATAATATAATATATATTATAGCAATATATATATATAACATATATATAGTATATATATATATATATATATATATATATGGCATTATATATATATATAAACATTATACAATATATATTATATTATACTATATATATATATATATAATATATGCATATATTATATATATATATATATTATATATAATATTATATATATATATTGCATATATATATATATGCATATAAATATATATATTGAAATATATATATATATATATATGCATATATATATTATGCAATATATATTATATATATATGCATATTATATATATATATATATATATATATATATATATATATATGTACTATATATATATATATAATTTTTTAAATAAAATTATATATATATATATATATTTATATATGCATATATATATATATATTGCATATATATTATATATATATATATATATAATATATATATTATATACTATATTATATATGTTATTTATAATATATTAATATATATATATATATATATTTTATATATGCATATATATATAATATAATATATATATTATATATATAACATATATGTACATTATATTGTACATATATGTACATATATGTACATATATCTACATAATATTGTACACACACACACAACACACACACACACACACACACACACACACACACACACACACACCACACACACACACACACACACACAACACACCACACACACACACACACACACCACACAGAGAGAAGAGAGAGAGAGAGGATAGAGAGAGAGAGAGAGAGCAGAGAGGAGAGAGAGAGAGGAGAGAGAGAGAGAGAAGAAGAGAGAGCCATGAGAGAGAGAGAGAGAGAAAACCTAAAAATTTATCTAGGTTTCTACATTTTTTTAAATTTATCTAGGTTTCTACATTTTTGGCTGCATGATTTATTTAGGTAATGCTATAAAGAGGCTACCTTTGAGAGGTTATTTCTCCTCAGGGATTGCAGCCAGTGATTGTTTAGCCTTGAAATGATAGGATGTCATCCATCTTTGTCTAGGTTAAGTAGTATTACCTGATAGAGCATTTCTCAACCGCAGGCCTCAGCCACTACAGAGGAAACTTTTGTGTCCACGTTGAGCACTGGGCACTACCATGTATTGGTACCTCAGTGGTTTTCTTGCAGCTGCCCTACCTATGAAACTCATTTCATCAGTCATGGCTGTTGTGATAAGGCTATATCAAATGGTCAGATGTGCCTGGCTGTAGCTAAAACTACCAGTAAGTCGTTGAATGTGCCATCCCTCAACTACAGGCACAGGCATCCCATAACTCAGTATGGAAAAACAGAAAACAAAAAAACAATAAAAAAAGGATCAAAGAACAAATAAGTAAGTATATTTAGTAAAGAGTCATTCACTCCTTTTACTGATTTCTAAAGATCCAGCCATTCTGCAGCATGAATAGGTAGGCTATTTTACGGTTTCACATCATTCCCCAACAAATTATAACACATTATCTTAAGCACAGGGAAGACAGAGATTGCAGTTTCTTAAGATATACAAAGCCAGTGCCAGGAAGATCACAGACACAGCATGCCAAGGAAAAGACCTGGGCATGTTTTGTTCCTTATGGTTTGTCGAGGCCCAAATCGGGCATGACAGAGAGAGAGAGAGAGAGAGAGAGAGAGAGAGAGAGAGAGAGAGAGAGAGAGAGAGAGAGAGAGAGAGAGAGAGAGAGAGAGAGAGAGAGAGAGAGAGAGAGAGAGAGAGAGAGAGAGAGAGAGAGAGAGAGAGAGAGAGAGAGAGAGAGAGAGAGAGAGAGAGAGAGAGAGAGAGAGAGAGAGAGATCTTAATTTCCAAAAGGGATAAAGTCAATTTCTAACAACTTCAGAATTTATTAGAAGCAAGTACTTGACAAAAATACCAAATACACGAGGGAAAAACCTTTGGTTAATGTAACCTGATTTAGTTACATGCTTTAATAAATTACATGTATTCACAAACTGTAACATCAAATGCCTGAACCTGGGGAAAACAGACATGGCAAATTAGATAACCCTTTTAATGAAATAAATATATTTTTTAACTTAAATAGTCTTTAAATAAATTACTATTTAGAGGCACTTTCTGGTGAGCAAATAGGTGATAGGAGGCAGAGGAAAGCCGAAGTAATGAGTGTGAGGAAGGTGACATCTGAGCTGAAATGAAACAGAACTACAAAATGTTTGCTAGATGCCTTGTTTATCATTTTTGTCAATATTCACTGGACTACAGTGACTAATATCACCACAGAATCCATGGTGGCTGATTTAATTTATGGAACGGTACCGATGTAAGGTTAACAGGAATGTTGATTACAGCTGCTTCCATGTGCATATCACGTAAAGTCTTCGTTATCATGAATCTGGAGAGAAATTGAAATGTAAATTCACCAGTATGTTAAAAAATAATTATAAGCAGTACAAAAGAATATTATATAATCAGACGTATTTTGAAAAAGAAAAAATACAAAGCCGTAAGTCTACTTAAAAGGCAATGGATATCTGTAATACATACAGATAATCACTACTCACCCACTTCTACCAAGCAAGAATGCTGCTGGAATTGCAGGTTCCCTGTTGGTGTTGTCATCCACCATCTCAATATATAGTTCATCATTATCAGCATTGTTGTCCATAACAATGACTGCAATAGCCCCTGACTGCTCCGCCTTTACAGCCTTGCTGACAAAGGAACAATCTCTGCAGGAAATGAAGTAAGTCTGAGGTACAGAATCATTTTCTTCTTACCTTACAGGACTAAAACTTTATAAAAGTAAAGAGAGAAAGAAGAAATCTCCAAAGAACAGAAGTGTCTCTCTCTCTCTATATAATATAAAAATATAAGTGTTGTTTAGAGAACAAGTCCTCTTTCCTATATATATGGAAATTTTGTTTTCAATAAGTTATTTTTGTATACATTTCTGCTTTAGCAATGAAAAACAAAGAAAAAATATACAATTCTTAACAATAAATAGATATTTCCCCCTCCTCCTAATATATCTCTGCCTAAAAACACCTTTGCTGACAATATACAAAATACATTTCAAGCACAAGTAAAACAGAAATTTCACATGCCTAAAGTAATGAAGATATAAATAAAAAATTCAATCTAATACCATAAAGAAACTAGATTAAAATCTAAATTCATCAGTAAATCTAACCAAGAGCAATACTAAATAAATTTCATGATAAAGATTATGGCTATGATTTAGTACTGATTTTGTTTACCCATCACTTTAAAGTAGTCTGACTCTTGTTTATCCATCCATAAAGAGTGCCAAGATTAATGCTTCCTTGCTTAGGAAAAAAAACAAAATAAATAATAATAATAATAATAATAATAATAATAATAGAAAGAAGATTGTAATAATATAATCCTAAAGAAGATTGTACTATTGTAATCCTAAAGAAAAACTCACCCTCTCGATACCAGTGCAACTGCCCCTTGCAGATCCATTGCATTATAGGGTAACGAACAGCATTCTAGTGGATCTGCTAACACAAGTCTTACGCTCTTAAGTACATGACTCTGTTTTGGAAAAAACAGTCATGTAAGATAACAGATAATGCAATAAGTTTAGATATATACAAAGAAAAAAAATATATATATATAATGTTTCACACTCCTTAACACTCACTCTCCAATGCAAACAAACATATGTACACATATAAATGCATGCATATATATATATAAACAAACAGACACAAAAAAAGCACCCATTCAAAACATTTGCCTTAATTCATATCTTATCAAATCAACTTACAAAAGACACCCCAAAGTCCTTCGCTTGCCTCAGCCGATATGTGTAGCTTAGTTCTTCAGGATAGATGATTTCAAAAAATATATCATCTTCTATAAAGTCATAAATAGTAGCTTCATTCCATATTGCATTTGAAACTGAAAGAAAGCATGAAGAAATTTTATTTTTGATGATTCGGTAATATAAATCATATAAATTCCTTTTACCTGACAGTCATTTACTTGTAAGTCATATTCATAAGTTTCTGAACTGTATCATTATGGGTACATAAAATATTGCTATATTTAACACATGCATACATACATGCATACATACATACAAATATATAAACATATACTTATATGTGTTATAAGGGGGAAGGGGGTCATGTGTGTGCATGTATACATACAAGATATACCTAAATATATAAGAGTAGCTGTTACAGGAAGGGTAGATAACCAACATAGCAAGACAACGGACAAGTAATAAACTAAACAAAGGGCATAAGTATCTTTTAACAAAAAACAATTCTCATCAAAATATTGCAGTACTTCTGTGATATCATCAAAGATTCTTCCACTTTTACTGAAACTCAATTTTGATGTGTGCCCAGGAAACTTTAGAGGTGGACATTGTCAAAAGTATTCATCATAACAATAGTTTTTTTGCTCTGGCCATTACCTTTCTAGTGGGAGGAAGGAAAGTGATATAAAATAAGGTATACAAATGTTACAGCACTGGTTGGTCATACAAAGAAAACTTTTTAAAATTTTGAAACTTGTAGACCAACTTATTCAAATAAGAGAAATGTGGCAAACTGCAGAGATAATTGAGAATTATCAATGAACATTACTACAAGGTTGACAATTTTGGTTCCTTAGGAAGGAAAGTTATTCTGATGGATAACGTGATAAGAAAATGCAGAGGATGACAGGCATACCAAAACAGAAAATGATATTAGAAACCCCTAAATGGATCATATTCACCAAATATTTCTTGTCACATATTTCCCAGTCAACGGTGATCATACTTAGAATTCCCGTCCTACAAAAGTCATAAAAAAAAGAAGCTGGATGCAAATGCTTCTGTGTCTGTTATCTATATACACAGTATCATTATCAGGATTCTTTCATCTTTCTGGTCCTATATTGTCTAAGATAGTATGTCTGTGCACATTTGGGAGCTTTTAAACTTTTTTTTCATCACTGGAATTTGTTGTCATTTGAATTTGATTTGCTTACTGCATTAATTGTAACTGAGATACAGCAGATTTCTACAGGTTTTCCATTAAACCAGAATTTTTTTTTTTTCTTTTATGGTCAAATAAGCAAAAGACAATCACCAGGTGTTTCTACCTCCATGATTCACTAATAAAAAGAGAAGGAAATAAAATTTGGAGAAAAGTTTGGCCTGTCTACAAGTTTGTTAACTTTTTTGCTGTGCATGTGAGGTGATTTAGCTGAATTAATTGTGCACTAGAGCACTACAGATGTGGATGCACATATAATTTGGCTTGTGACTAGTTTGCATTGCAAATTATTTGTGAATGTATGCATGTGATATTTTGAGTGATGCAAGACCAAACCTTTAAATCAAATTACTTTCATTGCAATGTTATTTTGTTCTAGGGCCAAAAATACTCATTTAGTAGTCTTTGCACATTTACATAGATAACAGATAACAGACAACAAATAACAACTTTAACCCACTTGCACCGGGTGTCTCACATGTGAGAAGCCCAGAAAA
>NW_020870988.1:1038466-1040966 GCF_003789085.1 Penaeus vannamei | reverse complement strand
AATAAACAGTCCACCCCTCAAGGTCCCCTTGAGGGGTAAGGGCTAGACAATTAAATCAGGGAATATTGTGCCCATGGTTCCCGCAGGCCGTTCAGGACTGGCACAAGGTCAGCCTTCCATCCTTTCAGCACGGCTCTTACACCTTAGGAAGTAGATAGTGGATGGGGTTGGAGAAGGAACAGAAACGAAAGAGTAGGAGGGAGAAAAGACCATGCAAAATTAGTTGAGTCGAGGGCTGAGGTCCAAGGCAAGGGACATCTCTGTATTGGGTCTCAGTCTCCGTCTCAGTCTCCCACCCACGACAACAACGGGCAAGGGATTGGGGGGGAGGTGGAGTCAAGAGTCAAGAAAACCAGATAGGTTCAGGTATGCTAGTAGATAAGAAACAAGCCTCAATGCCCGTAATTAAGGCACAAAATGTTCATTACTAGCCAAAGAGAGCCTGAAATATGTGGCGAAGAGAAATGGTCTACCCCATGTGGGGTAAGAGCTAGATGATTAATCAAGGGAATACTATACCCATGGCTGCCCGAAGCTGTTCAGAACTGACACAAAGCCAGCCTTTCATCCCTTCAGCACTGTTCTTATACCTTAGGAAGTGGACAGAACAGGAATTGGAGAAGAGAAGGAAAAGGAAAGGGAAAGATCAGGCAAGATTGGCTGAGCCAAGTCGGGGTGACCCACAATGTTGGGCCTCAGTCCCCGTCTTCTATGACCCCCCCCAAGATAACAACAGGCATGAAACTAGGGGTATACATTATTACAAATATATAAATTAGTAACTTAGTTCACATTATTCACCATAAATTGTTTGATTCCATGTACTTTCACTGGACACAATATAACTAGTAAAAACAAAGGGGAAAGAGAGACACCATAAAATATATTAATATTTATTAACCAAAATATATGAGCTACACTGCAACATCTACCAAAGGTCCTCTACTACGGCTAGCCTTCAGCTGTGTTGCCTACCCTACCATGCACTAGTAAAAAAGGCACCACATTACCTCCTTCGTCTAGCGCAACAGAAGCTAATTCCTGTTGTTCAATTTTCAAGACATTCTGCACACTTGACGTCAAAGCGCACTGCTTGTAACGCTGACATTTATGGCACACATTGGGGAGAAAATTAATATTAAAAAAAAGTGCTTTAATTGCACCTAAATTTTCAATGCTTGGTTGCTGTATAATAATGAGTATATACTACTGGAATTTTAAATATTTATATCTATCTCCTTTTGCAAACAATTTATTAGTGTGTGTAAGTGTGTGTGTGTGTAAGTGTGTGTGTGTGTGTGTGTGTGTGTGTGTGTGTGTGTGGTGTTGTGTGTGTGTGTGTGTGTGTGTGTGTGTGTGTGTGTGTGTTGTGTGTGTGTGTGTGTGTGTGTGTGTGTGTGTGTGTGTGTGTGTGTGTGTGTGTGTGTGTGTGTGTGTGTGTGTGTGTGTGTGTGTGTGTGTGTGTGTGTGTGTGTGTGTGTGTGTGTGTGTGTGTGTGTGTGTGTGTGTGTGTGTGTGTGTGTGTGTGTGTGTGTGTGTGTGTGTGTGTGTGTGTGTGTGTGTGTGTGTGTGTGTGTGTGTGTGTGTGTGTGTGTGTGTTGTAAGTGTGTGTGTGTGTAAGTGTGTGTGTGTGTGTGTGTGTGTGTGTGTGTGTGTGTGTGTAAGTGTGTGTGTGTAAGTGTGTGTGTGTGTGTGTGTGTGTGTGTGTGTGTGTGTGTGTGTGTGTGTGTGTGTGTGTGTGTGTGTGTGTGTGTGTGTGTGTGTGTGTGTGTGTGTGTGTGTGTGTAAGTGTGTGTATGTGTGTAAGTGTGTGTGGTGTGTGTTGTGTGTGTGTGTGTGTTGTGTAAGTGTGTGTGTGTGTGTGTAAGTGTGTGTGTGTGTGTGTGTGTGTGTGTGTGTGTAAGTGTGTGTGTGTGTGTGTGTAAGTGTGTGTGTGTGTGTGTGTGTGTGTGTGTGTGTGTGTGTGTAAGTGTGTGTACTGTGTATGCATGTGGGCATGTGCATTTGTGTGTTGTGTTTATGCGTACGCATGTGCGTGTGCCTGTGCTACCCATGTATATGCTTATGCAAAGCTAATTTACCCAACGTGTGTTTCTGTGTCAGTATCTGTTTGTACATTTCTACTACATATTAAACACAAAAACTACAACAATGCTAAAAAGTAAGAAAGAAAAACTGTGAAAAAATATAAACAGATGCTCTAGATGAAGGATATAAAGTGGATGCATTACCTTGACACTACTACAGATTCCCTTGCTGCCTACCAGTACCACTCCTATATTGTGACAACTAGGAAACACGGCCATCTACTTTAAACAACAAAAATAAGATACAGAGAATTAATGATAATTAAAAAAAAATAAAACAAATAAGAAATAGAATACACCACAAGAAGGACCTTTTTTTTTTTTTTTTTTTTTTTTTGCTTTTCACAGGATTAAAGTAGAGGTATGTTTCAAAGCTTTTTTTCACTGCTAATACCCTTACTAATGGAACATAT
>NW_020870988.1:1023466-1028466 GCF_003789085.1 Penaeus vannamei | reverse complement strand
AGCACGCCTGAGATGTTGGCTGCTTATATAACCCACTGCCCATATTTTCCGCGACAAAACATGATACAACGGTTTAATCCACTGGATCTTTTTGTGTCAAAGAAATCAAAGAAAAGAAATGGCCTATGGACAAAAAGACACTCATTACTTTTCTCTTTAATTCCTGCAAAAATTGGAATATTGAAGGGCTTTAAGTGAAATATGTTTATCCATGTAAAAATCTGTACAATGACAAAAATGTTCTATATCAGGTCTATCCTAAGCATGAAGAAATTATACACTTGGAAATAAATTGCTGTTCAAGCCTCTGAGAGGCATAAAGGTGTATATCATCAAAGAGAATGATAATAATAATAGGAAGGAAAGAAAAATATTAAGAACCACAACAGGATCAGTCACAGTCTTTGCCTCCACTTTCTTTCAGTAAGATCCCAAGGCCACTTCATATTCACTGAATAGAAGCAATGTGCCAGGGAACTTGTGAGAGAGTAGACAAACAGATAAGTACCTTAACCCAATGCCGCTGGGCAAAAAAGTTTGGCAAGTGGGCATAATAACAGGATTATTGGCGTGCATCAGCAGTTTCCCACTTGCGCCTGGCTTGTTTGGTCGTTTGCGAGCGACATTTGGCACCTAAAAGCTTTAATTTTGCTATAATTTATAAAATAATTATAATTTTAAAGGTTTGCCTTCATTATAGGTGCTATTGCTTAAAATCTTTACCATATAAATGAAGCCGCTACTATCGGAGAAAAACAAACTCCGTCCAACGAGCCAATGGTGCGGGAATGGTCAATATACCATGCCATCCGTTTTTCTGTCCACAACAGCCATGGCATGTACATACACGCCACCCAGCGGCTAGTGGTTAATCCCAAATAAACTAAAAAGGTGAAGCTCTAGACAGGACTATCACAGATTGACAATCCAAGGCTAAGAAAAAAAGTAAATAATAATATACAGCATTTTATCCAAAGAACATACCTGTGGGAAAATTTCAGGATAAACTAATCTATTGGGGCACAGTGGGAAGCAACCAGCTCCAACAGCTTCTAGCATTGCTACACCAAAGAATTCATGGTGTGCAGTTGAGACCACAACATCACCAGAGTGTAAGACTTCCCAGTACCTGTGGATCAACAGAGAATCAGGTCAATGAATACAGATGATGAGTCATAACATGACAATGAAAATGATGAGTGTAGTTTAACACATTTTTCACAATCAGATGTAAAAATGCTGGTGTAAATTAGATGTAAAAATACATAACCCCTAAAAAGAAAAGAAAGGAAAAGAAAAGAACAGAAAAAATCTATAAAGAAATATAAATATTTGGCTATATCTAAAATATCTAAAGACCATCTTAGCAAAACAAATAATTCTAGATACTCACACTTTACTAAACAAATAATGGGAGCAAAACCCAAAAAGAGCCACACAAAGCTTACTTTTCTTTGTTTTCAGCATAACCCCAATGTGTAATGTAGTTTGCCAGACGCTGCCGTGCTTCTGCAAATATTGGAGGATTATCTGAGTACGACTGGCCCAGCACTGAGAGCCGGAAGTTAAGCCCTGCTTCGACTAGCTGGTACAGAACTTGGAACATAGTATCTGGGTCCTTATCGTGTTCCCTGTAGAATGAAAATGATTCTTAGCACATTTCAGTTGCCCTACTTTTTTTCATCAATTCATGATATGCCTTGGATACAATTTGGCATACATCTTAAACAAAATTTGCATAAGGATTTATTCTGAAAAATTCATCAAAACATCTAATATATAATAACAGAAATCTGTCAGGATGAAACACCTAGCTATGGCAAAGAGTAAAGTATTAAACAATCAATGTCTATAAATCTCTACAATCCAGATGAAATGTCCATCACGATAGGGAAAAATTTCCCCGAGAGGCAGGTGACATGAGCATGCCGCCATGAGAAAATCTGGCTGTGGGCCGGGGTCACACAAACTTGCCTTCATGAGTATTTCAGTTGAAAGCTAGAGTGACAGGAAAGACTTGCCACAAATGCACAAACTTCATGGCAATTAGAGAGGGGCTTTTGCATTATTTCCATCAATAAACGAGTGTGGAATGTAGTTTCCATAAGCCATGACTGGAGAAGCACTAGCTCTAGGGAGGAATCCATTTCCATGCTCAACATCCTATTCCTGGGCACTGTGAACAGTGGTGCAGGTTGCATTACAGAAAACTGAATATTATATATTTTTTTAAATGACACAAATAGCAAAATATTATTGTTATTATTCTTGCTCTGAGTTATGAACTACCTAGAGAAATGACATGGAGTCTGTACAAGGAAATTAGTCAATTACCATCTGGATAAAGCAAATCAAATGACAAATATGGACATTGGAAAATTGCAAAAAACGCTTATGCATAAAAAGAGAAAATAACTTTGCAAAGGAGGCATAATCTTGTCACTTCATACAAGTGTATGTGTGTATCCGGCCTACAAGCCGCACACCCATCACAGTTACCACTCACGTAAGTCTAATGCCAGTATTCTGGTCCATGTGATTGCTGTGAATCAACTGGATCCAATGGGTTAAAAAAACTTACCATCGATGGGGCCAGATGATATGTAAAGGCTCCAAGGCATCTTTAGGACATCGTGTTTTGTGAGCAATATTAACTGGGAAATACGCCACCTAAAAGAAAGGAACAGGCTTCAAATCAGCCTTTCTGCACTTGTAAGCTGGTATAGATATATGTCATTCCTTTCAAAAACATACTTCATTTGTTTGGTACCTGATGTTAAATTAATTCCAAAAAGTAATTTTGTCAAAGGTCTAATATTAAGTGAAATCATCTGCAACTTTCTGTAGCTCTTTTGGTGTCTGACAAGTCCTTCAGAATTTATTTGTAAAAAAAAGGTCCCATAAAAAAATTCTATATATACATTCTATATGTATATATGTAAATGTATATATATATATATATATATATATATATATATAAATATATATATATATATATATATTATATATATATATATATATATATATATATATATATATATATATATATATATATATATATATATATATATATATATATATATATAATATATATATATATATATATATATATATATATATATATATATATATATATATATTATATATATATATATATATATATATATATATATATATATATATATATATATATATATATATATATATATATATATATATATATATATATATATGTATATATATATATATATATATATATATATATATATATATATATATATATATATATATATATATATATATATATATATATATATATATATATATATATATATACACTAAGAAGAAAGTTTGTTTTAGTTAATTCTGGTTTTATGCTTTTAAAAATTCAAATAATTTATATAACAATTTGTAATTATATAACTAACTGTAAGCACATGTCTTCACAAACAAAACTTTAATTAATAAACTCAAATATAGTTATCACTGAAGTAATTTGGCAATAGTCACTACCTGGCTCTTGTCTCTGATGAGCTGTGTGATGGCGTGGGAATCAGGACGGTGGTCTGGCTGCAACTTCAGGTGGCGTGGAATTTCACGCAGGAAAGACTCAAGATTGTACTGAGAGTTGAACACAATAACATCGGCAATTAAGCTGCAAAAAGTGAAAGAGAAAGACAACCTGTAACTTTGAGGTATCAAGTGACCACAAAGTTATGGTCTCAGAAAATAATTTGGGTCTATTACAGCCACTGTTACAATTCCAAACACAAAGTGAGGGATTAAAATAAGTAAAGCAATAAGACACTTAGCACATAATTTGGACACTCACTCACCACTGTGTCCACAAACAGACAATTGCCTGCAAAACTTTTGCCACAGCAGAGGATTACAAGCACTATTAGAGATTCCCAACTCAGTTCTTAATCATTAGATTATTTATCTAGTTATGATTGGGTTTTAAACTCTAGACTCGTGTGCTGCATAACGGACAAACATGGTCAACTTACCATGATAAAATCTGGTTGTATCCATACTGAAAATCTCGGTCCTTCTGTTTTCTGACTGGATATACTAACTGATTTTCATGGAAATAGAGAATTTTCCTTAATCTTCCTAAGTCAGGTCTCAAGCCAATCAGTTCACATAAATTCAATGTAGAGGATGCAAAAAGAGTCTGAAAAATGAGACAAGGGAAGCCACATTTAGTTATCTACAACACAACACTGCATCATATGCCAGATTGATCCAACTAAAACTTCACTAAAGAATTTAAAGAAATAAGATAATGTATGCTTCTAATTGGTAAATAATATAAATCTGCCTAACAACACTACTGTGAATCCAAATAAAATGTAAAAAAATGTATAAAGCTTTAAGCACAAAACAAGCATCCATTGTTACATCTCTTTGGGTTGTGATCAGTTTAACAAGCAGCACTGGGGGAGGGAAAGAGTAGCCACAAAAAGATGGGTATAGATTTTTTTCTCTTTTTTTTTCTTTATTTATTTCTTTTGAAATGCTTCATGCAGGTGGCACAAAGTGAAGGTATATGGCAAACTAGCAATATTACTTTTGCTGCCTTTATTCTACAGAATTCATAATCCTCAAACATTATTTGAAGAAAAAAAAAAATTGTTTTACCTTTAGTCCTTCATCCTTAAGTTTCCCTACTTTACGTCTCAAGAACACTGAAATGAGCTTGTGAAACCTTAATGAACTATTGTAATTGTGTTGACATGACAACGCAAGACATCCTATTTCATGTTACTGTCTGAAGAAGAGTCCAGTCTGGGTCGAATGTCATAGATTTAGTCTCCTACCTCACTGTAGCTGTTTTATTACAATGTATTTTATAATTCTGTGCTTGTGTTTTGTTGTGTATATGTATGTTAGGGCATTTCAGTCCTTAGCCATATCACTAACTATCTTTTCTTTCTTTATAATTCCACTGCAGATGAATCTCACCTTAAAGTCATGTGTTTGTGGAATTTTCTGAT
>NW_020870988.1:1010966-1015966 GCF_003789085.1 Penaeus vannamei | reverse complement strand
AACATAAAATGGACACATATACAAAAATATAGGCATTTTCTATATATATATATATATATATATATATATATATATATATATATATATATATATATATATATATATATATATATATATATATATATATATATATATATATATATATATATATATATATATATATATATATATATATATAAAGTCTTTGCTATAACTATTAGCCTTCAGACATTATTGAAGCAAAAACAAACACTGCAACAAATTCAGCAGGTGTACCATATGAAATTCCTTCAATCTTTTTAAAATACTGTAAAACTAAAATCTATGGAGGAATACTTAGATAAGGAAATTATCCTAAAGCCACTGTAGGAGGGAAATATATATAATTGCTGTCTACAAAGGTGGAAATCAAGGTCAGGCAAAAAATAACATGACAAAATTACATAATACAGTTTTAAAGGGTACTAAGGAAAAAAAAAGGTCTAGGACCTAGATCAAGAAAACAAAAACCCTGGCCAGCTTGGTTTTAGAAGGGGCAGTATCACAAGACCACCAAACATATAGACGATCACACACAGGCAAATATAATTACAGACGTAACAAGAGAGTGAAAACTTCCATTATGTGGCATGTGCATGGTGTATGAATGAGTGCAGTTCACCTGATCAGCTTGAAATGCAACACATGAACAACAAGGTGACTAAGCCACCTGTGTAAATGCAATCAATAAAATATATTCCCTGTGTGCATGGTATATACATACAGGTCATCCTTGGTGGCATTGGTATAAGATATCTAGTGACAAATACTGATTCTGATTAGTGCAGTTACATAGACAGCCAACAATCTTAACTTCATTGTACCAATAGCACCAGAGAAATTGCCAGATAAAACATACTGAAACATAATAAATATAGAACAGTAACATATAAATTCCACTACAAACACCACCAAAATCTGCTGAAGAAAGTACCCAGTCTAGAATGCCAAATTTTGGTAAAATCTACAGAAATGCTCTTTATTTCTTCTTATGACCAAGCAACCTAACTTAACTCTTTATTAGGGGCTCTGCCCCTGGACACCCTCATCAATGAGTATTTCCCCAATAGGGGCTAAACTCTCTGGATTCCTTTTCATAGTACTTGCTTACTGCAAGCTATATTGGCCTAAACACCTACCTTGGGGTATTTGCCTAACAGGGGCTTTGCCTTTAGACCCAGTCCCTAGGATATTTAGCTATGACCTCCATGACATTTATTAGTATAGATGAAAATGTTAAGCCACAGCCAGGAGGCAAGGATCCATGTGCGTGTTAGCTTAAGGATGCTATTCAGGTAAAGTAGGCACAGTTCCCCACAAATTTGTATGGATAATAGTCACAAAGAATGCTTTAAATCCAAAATCATCACTATATTTTCTTTTTCTGCCAATACAACAAATTGGAAATCTGTCAAACACACTGTATGCTAAAGCCCCGCCCCCTTACATGGTTACTAACTAAATAACAAAATATAAATACACAAAATAACAAATACTTCAAAGAGAAATAACAATTTTCATTGAAAAAAAGGACTATAAAAATCTTAATAATTCTAAAATATATATAATCAGAGCATTGTTATAAAATATTTATCAGCACCAAAAAAAATATCTATAAACACATGAATGCACATGCTGTTACTAGTGATGTTTGTAAATTTGGAAAAACTGAATATCTTTAAAGCAAAAGCCTTCCTTTACAAATGTCTTCCTAATAATGCCTTCATTTGCAATCTTTGCTACTCCCATACCTACATTTATAAAACCTCTAGACCTTTTTTTCTTACAATTGGATATGTCTTGCTCTAGACATAAGAGAAAGATTTTTGTCTTTGTCTTTATTTGTATGTGCTTGTATAACCTCTATACCTTAGGGGAAGGATTTTTTTTCTATGGATATTTGTTTATAAAGCCTTCTTATAGATGGGTAAACCTAACCATTTGTTATTTCATCTAATCAATTTCAACTGCAGAGGAGCTGCAATCATTCATTGGTTTCCACCTGCTTATGGGCCTGCAGCCATGACTCTATTCACAGTACCATTGGTCGAGAAACTGATTGATTTCCTCGCCTGTCTTCCCTGAGACCATGTATTCGGTCTGGATCCCATATCCATTGCTCGGACAATGAGGATCCCTGAGCCGACACCATCCTCTTGTGGAAGTTGAGGACAGTGATGGATTTCCTTGATGAGACCTTCAAGACAATCTACACCCTAGGGAAGATGACTCCAGTTCAGCATGACGGTTTACCACCTCTGTCAGTGATGGTACTGGTGCTGGCTTCAACAGTGCCTTCAACATTTATATGGGCCAGGTGACATGCCTGCCAGCATGAAGGCGCTCATCACCTGTTTCTACGAGAAGGTGAGCTCCACATGATATCAACTTCCGGACTTTGGCGACGGAGATGTTGGCCCTGTTGTAGATGATTCAAAAAGCAAGTTTACATGCTTACAACCATGGATGGCCCTACATGGTTGACCTTCCCCCAAACTGCCATGGTGAAGTCCAGAGGAAGCCCCAGGCTGTCCTTGACTACGTGGGAATGAAGGGAGTCGATTTGTCAGACTAGATGGCATTGTCCTACTCCACCGCCAGAAAGAACAATAAGTGTTATCAGAATGTCTTTTACCACTTGCTTGACAGTGGTGAATGCCTACATGGTCCACAGGATGTTGAGTAGAACCCTTTCTCAGCTTGAGTTTCGTCTTGAGCTGAAAGCTGACCTCATTCATCAAACTCTGGCTTCTGGGAGAAGGGGTGGCCTTTAGACACCTCAGGCTGTAAGACTACCACCTCCCTGTTACCAGAACGCCATGTAGCAATGGCAGCAGCAGCAGTGCCAGTGGTTACCTCAGGGCCATATCCTGAAGTACAATCCATGGTACAAGTATTGCTGTTGTTGTTACAGTCGCATGACCCGCATCACCAGGAAAGAGACGCACTAAAGGGGTATCCAGTGTGATGTCTTTTTCTGCACCAGAGATTACTTAAATCTGTGCCCAGCAACCAGTAGTGTGGGGCTACCAATGTAAGGCATCACCAACACCTCTAATAACAGGAGGCTATCGCCATCTCCATAGCAGTATGTTCTCAACACCATCAGTAGCAGCAGGTTACCCTCACCAGCTTCGGATGTAGCAGGCTGTTGCCACCTCAATAGCAACACCTTCCTCCTTTTTCCCTCCCCCCTCACCTCCTTTCTCGTCCATCAGAAATAGGCTAAAGAAAGAATATATCATTAATGCCAAAATTGTGCCTCCTTCTTCAAGATAATCCAAAGATGGTAAACAAGTACCAAAGCATTAAAATTGGATTAAAATTCACTTTATGAATTTATAATAAAATTAAAAATTGTTAACAAAAGAAAGAAAAACATCCTAATCTAAATTCTGAAGAAAAAAAATCCAGATGAAGGAAACTAAGAATAAAAGAGTAAAAAAAATTCGTACTCAAAACTTCGACTCCAGAATTGGTCTCACCTGTTTGTCGCCGGGTCCTTCATTACCACTGCATCCACCACCTCTCCCCATGCTGAGAAATGTTCCTTTAGGCTTTCATCTGTGGTTGTGTAGTCAATCCCCCCCACAAATATCTTGCGCATGTGTATTGGGGCCCACATCTTCCTGCAAGAGGGAGGAGCATTACGAGTGAATTAGGATTCTGGCTGATGAGCGTACTTGGGTCATTTGGAAAATATAATGCTATACTGGCCAATGAACAAATGATAATACATATTTTCATCACAATTTATAATCAACTCAAAAAAGCTGTGATTTTTCCAGACAACTTTATTTCAATTTGTACTTATCTTTGATATGAGTTGAAAGTGAAAGTCAGTTTCTACTGCTTGAGATAAGTAATGTTACAATGCAAAACTAAATATAGACAATCATAATTATAACTTAAACACAAATGAAGTATAAAATATCTTTAGAATGAAAAAGCGAGCATAAAAAAAAAAAAAAAATCCATAGAGTTTCAGGATAAGCAATTCTCCTGTGATAAGGAAAAAAAAATCTTTGTATCTTTCCACTACATATCATTTTGTTTATTTATCATTGTTTACTCCATAATATTTGTTTGCATAAATTAGTGTCAATTAATGAATATATAATTTCAGGCTAAAGTGGGTTACTCTAAGATGATACTTTTTGACATGTAGATCTAATAGATAAATTCATTAAAAAAGTACTCTTGCATGAACTACAAATGAAGCTCTAACATGAAGCAATAAGTAATATCATGTTTCCAACCAGTAGTTTTTGCCATATGAGATGTCACAACAATTACTTCAACCCATTTTGATCATGTTTCTATCTATCTGACCCAGACTCCTCAACCTTACCATGTATCACAAGCTAGCCAATATTATAATTGTGGATCTTTTCTCCACAATGGTGTATTAAGCTATTGATAATTTTTGTATTTAGTACTGTGATTGAACTGGGGATTCTATGATCCAAAGTGAAGTTGAAAGGGATTTCTGTGGGTCTTCTGGACTACCTTTTATCCATTTAAAGCCTGCCTCCAGATTAGCAATCTGCCCTTTGGTGAGTTTTTTACAGTTTTTTGGAATTACGAAAGTCAAGGTGCCACTGCATGTATTGCTGGTATTCTATAATTTTGGCAGTAATATACACAGCTGAATAATACCTTCAGTATTTGGGCAATCATCCATAATCTTTAGTAACTGAATACTAACTAAGTAACTGAAGAATGATATTGAGCACCTGATGATTAAGAATCTAAAATTTCCAAGTAACATGAGTAATAATTATGAGTGGCTGTATGTAAAGGTAGTAATAATCTTGAGTTAGGGGGTCACCGACTATTTGCCTTGGCCAACACAATACTGAATAAGAGTAGTAATATTGAAAAGAAATGAAAATAATAACTGCAATTAAATGAATGATAACAGAGTAATAGTCATAGGTGATAACAAAAATAATTCTGAATAATTTTGAGTATTTCAATAA
>NW_020870988.1:998466-1005966 GCF_003789085.1 Penaeus vannamei | reverse complement strand
GTGTGTGGTGTGTGGTGGTGTGTGTCGGTCCTCGTCTCTCTCTCTCTCTGCTCTCTCACTCTCTATCATCTCTCTCATATATTATATTACTAGGTATATGTACTTATATTTTGATATAGTATTATACTTTTATATCATAATAATATGTAAAGTGAAATGCTTGCATCTTATACCATTGCTGCATTGTATACTATCAGGATGTTTGTTCGTGATGGGTGCATGTTGTTGTCTGTCGTGAGTGATGTGGATGATGTGATGATCTGTGTGTACGTAGTGTGTGTGTGCATATATATAGTACCTATATTATAAGTCTCACAGTATATACTTATGAACTGGGATAAGAACACTAACTTGATACTACTAAACCGTGGTCTGGTTGTTCAATTAAATGGGTAAAATTAATACCATATTATTATTATTCTACATTTATTATCACACAGAAAAATCTGAGTTCAGTTATAAATTTATTTCATAGATTCTTCTATCGTGCAATTCCTTATGTAAAATGTTTTCATCCAGTGGTTAACCGCATTGCTCTTCTGCACAGCTTACTCTCGTTCTAAAACTAATGTTATTCACTACTTATAAATCACACAACGGAAATAAGAAGATTATTACGCAATACTTAGTTAGGGACGCTCAACTAATACCAGCATGAGGCATTCTAGCAATATCTCACCAGAGAGATTGTATTACTTCACCATGGCGATTTCAAGTATTCGGACACTCTACTTACCAGATATTGGTGCACACGGTGCGACGGCCTCGGCGGCATGTTTTCTTCTCATATGGAATGTGCGTCTGGAGTGGAGGTCTGTGAACCCTGACGCATTCCACAAGGCCTCAAGTAGTACTGTTGCCTGAACAAGGTGACTAGTCATGTCATGAATTCGAAGACATTCGAATCTGTTACTCTACCCTATAACCACTCGATCGTGTGGTTATACTAGTAATGTACTTCGAACGGTGCAATATCAATCATGGTTCTGACGGACCGAGTCTTTGACCGTAATACATTATCAATGGTGAACAACTGCTATATCATATTGTGTCAAGAGAACGCAGGTAGGTTAATGGGGGGAGACCCGGTCTCGGCAGGCAGCAGTAATACCCACACACATACCAGCCTTACCACTACGTTTCGTTCCGTTATAGCGTGAACGCATTTCTGGCAAATAGAAGTACGAGCAAGTAGGGGGTGCATCTGTGAAGACAGTTACTTAGGACACTGTTAAATAAGGCTCTGTCGTAATCAAAGAGACAGATATGTTCTATATTACGAAAAATGTCATAGTTAAAACATTGGACTGATCTACAACAACACAGATACTATTGTAGGGAGTGTGGGTGTACAAGCTAACGCTCTCTACTAGATGTGTGAGTGAAGGTCCTCTCTTGTATATTTTCAGAAACGCACTCAACACTTTGTGTATCGTGGTGTATTTAGATGAAGACTATGCACTTGATACAAAGGTTATTAGGCTTGAGCGCAGTAACCTTATGGTGGGAAATAGGATGAGCATCAAAATAGATCACTCGTAGGTAATCATGTATGGCACTGGATTCAGTAATTTTCGACTATCAATGACTACAGGAGCTCATAGCATAGAACGAAGACAATTCGACAGAGACGCCTCACAGAATATTACTCCTTCAGCGTTACTCGGTACCATGTATGCTTTTGTGTCCGATGCTCGGGGTGTATATTTGTTTATCAGAAACACAGAGACCGATGCTCACTATTCTACTGATCGTTCGCTTATCTAGTAGTAGCTGTACATATGATAAACTGGAATCAATATAACTTCTAAATTTGATATTCATTGCATGTATCGCTATAGAGTACTCTCGATAAATGTGTATCTCATTTATCTGATCTGCCTTTCCTACTGAGAAACCTCCTAGTTGTCATAGGCATAATTGAAATGTGTAGATAGTGGAAATCGTCCGCTAAAGTATTTTATGACCTGTTATAGTGAGGGCTTGAAAGGTTCCCTCAAAATCTTAACATTCCTAATAGAGGTCTATTTGTAGCAGCGTGCTCTTAAGTACCACAGCTCTCTTGCTGGGAAAACGGGCCCCTCGAAAGTGTCCAGATAGATGTATCCTGAAATTTAAGATTTTCAGTACACTATCAGCCTCTATATCTGCTCACCATCTCTCTTCCTGGTCCTATGTGATTATAGTCGAATGAGTTTGGTGTTGTCTGAATTCATCGCTAGACGCGCTTGGCTTGCAAGATGAAGTGGCCTTCGTCGTCACTCTCTCGCATGCAGATCTTATACAGCCACATGAGCCTCACCGCTCTCTCACGCGCTAAACTATGAAAGAAGACAGAGTAAGTCAGTGAGAATTCGTGTCCGTATTGTGAGTTTCCGAATCAGCAGGCACTGCCCGATCGCTGGTACTTCTCAGATTAGGCGGCGGTGCTTATACAATGAGATCGGTAAGGACACGGTAAGGGGCGAGGAGATGTATCATACGTACTTGATCTATGAAATTTTATGGTTACGCCTACATAGTCTTTAGCATCGTAGAAGGGTGAAGTAGTAGCCGCCAAGGATCCGGTATCATGTTGTAATATCGTATTGTTGGCTTACTGACGGTCTGTCACAGAAGTCAGGTTAAACAAACATGACTTCATAATTTTGAACACAAAAAGGATGAGAAGGGAACAGCATGTACTCTCTGAGAATCATACTGTGATCAGGAGTAAAGGAGATATACGCGCTATGGGCGGCGTCACATAATGTGTCAGCTGTCCTGCATGATGTTATATTTGTTTGTGGAACATATTTTACCTGTTGGTGAGCTGAAAGGTTCTCTCTTACATTCCAATGATTCTTTTTAGCGTGCTCCACTCTTGCCTGGACCCTCGAAAGGCCAAGTAGATTTTGCTTTAGTTTTTCCTATCCTTTATCCTCCCCTCTCTCTTCCTGGTCCATGGTTACCGTGAGTTTGGTTCGATTCCTCACGCCCCAGCAAGGCAGAGGCAGAGTTGTTTTCCATCTTTGCCCCGTCAGCCTCGCGCTTTTCCGTTTAGCGGCAGGCTACAATACGGGTAGAAGGTAGGGGGAGGGTAGTCCATTTGTTTGTTTTTTGCCCAGTTTTTAGCAGTAGCGTACAGGTGAGTGTACCGCCAGGATCTTTTTAATACGTATGTTACTGACGTCTTGTCAGCTTCCCTCTCTGCCACTTGTCAGTAAGGATACGCTAAATGTAGCGCCTTATGTTCATCCTGCATCTTTATTTATTTAAACTGCCTGCCCTTCATCGTGTCCTACTCTGCAGGCGGTGACCTAGGACGGAAAACTGCCTGCGTGTCCTTGCAGTCAAAGGCCCTGCTCTACTGAACTGATTCTGCCTGGACCATGTTCGCTCCTCCCCGGAGCATGCTATGTAGTTTTCCATAAACTTTGACTGAACTGGGCCTTAGTACCTGTACTCCTTGCCGCTGGTAGACGCATTACGGTCTAAAAGCAATTGTGCACAAGCAAACACGGGGATTGTTTGTATCACTTATTAGAAATGGAAAATGAGAACTATGAAATTACTCTAAGAATTCTTTTAACAAAATGTCTTTGCACAAAAAAAAAGAATCTGACAAGCTTCTTCGCATGTCTTTCCCAGGAGATATATAGTTTTTTTTTTTTTTTTTTATTTAGTGCAGTTGAAAGAACTGAGGTATTAAGCTCTAGAATTGATTAAAAAAATACAGCATGGAACCTCCACATTGTTTGATTTGTCTGATGACAAATTAATTTTCAGCATTCGATTTGAACTGTTCATGTTTACTGTTAATCTAGTTGAGATATGCTTGCAAGTTGACGAACTCATAAAGTAACTAGTAATGGCAGAAAACTGCAAAAACAAAGTAATGGCGTTACCATAATAATCATATAGAATGACGGTATTACTATGATTGCAAAAATTAATGGTATGTAACTATCATTTGTAGTGGCATTATGTCAACCACTGATCCTTGCCTAACCCCTGGGCTACGCCTAGGCCATGTTACCCTCGTTACGTGTTTTTAATTTTTTATTTTTTATTGGGGGGGGGGGGTGATCTACACCAAAGAACTGTTTGTGTATCCTTGCAGTCAATGATGCCCGACGTAATGGCTATAACCCCTTGCCTACAATACTGAGCTCTATCAGGACCGCGTCATGCCTTCTTTAGAGCCCAAGTCTGTGGTTTTCCTTGGGTTCTAAGCACAGATTGGAGAAAAAACCAGAAGGCTCCTTGTTCCTGCCTTGCAAGGATGAGAGACTGCCACGTGTCTGTTGCCTGCCTCCTTAAGCTCCACTTTGATCACCTTAACCCCTTCTTGGGGCTCGCCACGTTTTTTTCTCAGGCTGTGGCATAGGACAGAGGACTGCCTGTATGATCCTGCAATTCAGGGTGCCTACTTTAGTGCCCGCCCCCTTGGTGCTATGCCTAGAACATGCAGTTCCTCCTCAAGGCCACAAATTGGTTTTCCATAGCCTTTGACAGAGGATTGGACACGATACCGATGGGCTCCATTCCCCTACAAGCAAAGATGCCCACCTCGGTGCCTGTGTCCCTAGCCCCCCCCCCAGCTCTGCCAAAACCACTTTATTTGCCTGGCAAGCTTTCCGCCACCAGCCCAGCCCCTCCCCCTGTCCTCGTCTAGTCACTGCGACAGGGGACTCCAGTGTGTCCTCTCCTGTTATGGTGGGATAGTACGTTCTAGGGCATTGTCGGCATCATGCACAGTACAACCAATGTTCCTCCACTTGGTTGATGGGAAATGTTTTATAAGTACATTTTGTTAGATTGTTACAAAATTCAGTTGTCTCTGGCTCCAGAGTTTTTTGGGCATCAGTGGAGTACTTTGTACTTTGGCATCCATATACGGCGACTTTGAATAGTCGGATTGGGCCATTCTTAGTGACTTCTTGGCCAATACTTGATGACTGGCCTTGATCCCCTTTCCTTCTGAGCGCTAGCATTCCTCAGCTACTTCCCATTATATGCCTATCCCTGAATGGTCGAAGGCCTTCCAGTGCTCAGTCAAGGATCAAACTCCTGGTCTCGGTGTAGAGAGACTGGACTTCTTCATGTGCCTCTACATAGCAGTGCCATAGCTTCCTTTTATCATCCTACACCACTGCTGTAGCTTTGCGCCAGACTTGTAACACCCTGTGAGGCATCTCATGTCTGGCCTTGGTTAGGTCTCGTCCAAGCAGGTTCAACACTAGGTCCATCCTCAACTGTGACAGTTGGCTCCTGTTGAAGGACGTGATCGCTCTGAAAGACAGGGCAAGATGCAACAGAACTAGGTCTTTGAAGCGCTTAAGCAGAGTCTCACTAGTCCAAACCTTCATCTTTTGAAGGAAGTCAGTTGCTCAGGTGCATCTGGATCTACATCGCACTTGTTGGTTTCATTCGTCAACCTATGACCTACCAGATACTCTGTTTTATTTCTTTCTCATACATTCCACAAGTGGCAGCTGCTGTCAGTTCATTCTTTCCTTCGGACACAACTCTTCTCAAAGGTACTTACAACTGCTATGCATCCTTCAGTATCCGTTGTCCTCGGCGATCAGGTAATGATGTACTTGATAATCATTGGGTCCTCTGCTGAAGAGTGCATGGCGATGGTGTCAAACCTTTCAATCAATGGTCCTATGGTTCAGCCTCGCTAGTCCTCGTGACGTCCTTCTTGAGGCTGGGTCTCAGGTGGGATACAGCTGTAGGGGCAGTTTTATTGTCATTTCTATTAAGAATCCATTGCTTCCTCAAGGGGTGTGCAGTATATGGGTTCTTTAGACAACATTCCCATGCTGCATGAAGGCTCTCTTTCGCTGGTGGCTGAGAAGTCCTTGCTTTACTTCCTCTAATGCCTGGTTGGCCAACAATCCCGACCTGACTCTAACCACCGACAGGCTGGGGCTGAGGGTACAAGTCCTTGACAAGCCACGGTACTCTGCACTCTATTGTATCCATGTCAGTGTCCGAGAGCTCTCTCTCATTAGGGAGCCTTCCCCTCCAACAAGTTGATGGTCCATTACATCAACAGGCAAAACTCGTCTATCTCTCCTCAGGTCTTCTGAAGCTCTGTTCCTCCTGGTGAGGGCCCGTGTGTTTCATCTGGAATGAGCTTTGGATCCGGCACTATTTGTAAACCTGTTGCCGCAGTTTGGTTCTTTGCTGGTGGCCGGCTTTGTCTCCTCCCAGAAGAAATAGGTCTAGTACCTGTCGTAAGTGGTGACGCAGGGCGGCGGTCTAACTACCTTCACAGTTAAGTGAAACAAGTGAGAGGGCATTTCTCTGTTCTCTTTCATTCTGACGACATCTTATTGCGGATGGCTTTATCACTGGGGCTACGTGATGCTGATGGTCTCATGATGGGAGTCCCAACTATGACTTTACAGCTTGGTGGTGTCCTCACCCACTCCTCCAGCAGGGGCAGTTTTGACCCTCACTTTATGAGGCCCTTGCGACTTCCACGTGTTTTATCGGTGATTAACATCTGACAGGCAGTCTAGCGGGCTACCCACGATCGAAGCCCGTGTTTTTTACGTTTTTCTTTTCTCGCCACAGTCGTAATGCTTCCCAATGCGTTCCGAACGCCTCCTACTTATGAAATGCCCCCTCGAGCGGCCGACTTCTGTTACAACCAGCGACCGAGAACGGTTCATCCGGTTTTGCCCTCCTCACTCTCATCACAGGGAAAGTTTGTTCCATCTTGGCAACGGCCATTTGCCAGGAGATAACGGATTTAGGATAACCCTAACAGGTCCCTCGGACTTACAAAGTCAGTAACTGCGCCCTGAAACTCATTTTCCTGTGCTTTTTTTTTACATTACCCAAGTGCAGGAGGCAGGAAAATAAGCATCTTGTGTGTCATCTGCTAGGCGATACATTGCCGACAAAGTCCCTGATGACAGACTCCCCTTCCCCATTCCCTCCATGGTCAGCGAGTGGGAGGTCCAAGACAAGTCAAGTCCTGTGTCTCTTTTCACATGGAGCCACAGGACTCCTGCTTACTTATTCTTTAGGCGTTTCCTCTGCTTGCCTTTCGCAGTGTCCAAGTTAACATATATTGCATTTATCATTTGAGGCATGAAAATGCATTTATGCCTTGCTTTATATCTTTATTTAACGGATTAAAGTTAGAGCAAAGGCAACCACTTTCCAGTGTGGTCAGGCAGACTGACCTCGGATTACAATAGAATATGGTAGTTGGTATACTTTTCAGTTCCTAATCCTTCATGCATATTGAAGTTAATGTGTATGATTTATTTATCTATTTATATTTTCATATAATTTTCTCATCAGTGTGTCGGTTCCAGAGGCGGGGTGGCATGGGGGGGGGCACCTGCCCCCCTACAATCTGATTGGCCACCCCGTGTCCCCCCCCCCCCCCCAATGGTCACTAACTCATCGTAATGGCCCCCGTATATATAATGTGGCGCCCCCCCCCAGATTTAATGTTTACCCCCTGTGTCTCCCACCAGAAAAATTCTCTGG
>NW_020870988.1:988466-990966 GCF_003789085.1 Penaeus vannamei | reverse complement strand
ATAATGTTTGGCAAGCAATGAATGGAATAAAGATATGTATATATGAAAATAATTCTTAAATTTATTAGATGTCTAAGGTTTATCATCTACATAGCAGCAAAAAATTATACACCATGCAAGCTGTTTGGTGAAGTAGCGCCTACATCAGCAAATCTGATTTTTTTGGCCCACAAATCTTAAACTATTGAGGAGAACCCCTTTCAGTCTTGTCATCAGCCTAGTACATAAGCTCAACTCATAAAAAAATAGAGGCAAACTCTAAATATAAATACTGTCCACTGCACAAAATCAAGGCAATTAAATATATATGTATCTGTAAATCAGGCTTAAAGAATCAACTTTTTTATTTCCAAGGGTAACTAGGAAGGCAGTTGGAGGGAAAGTTATTTAGGTATTTACACAAGATTATCCTGAGTGGTTTTAGGTTATGGTGTCGATGTTGCACAAAAATATTTTGTGATCTTTTGTTATCCTAAAGACAATGCATGCAGTAGCACTTCAAAAGCAAGTTCCTCTTCCCTAGCTTTGTGGACTTGTAAACCTGAATGCACTTAAAGCAAATAAAATGTACTACATTACAAGACTTTTTTTTTTTTTTTTGTCATGTATGTGATCTTGAGATTTTTTTTTTTTTTTTTTTTATTCCACACCCTCCTGAATTTACAACAAAAGATATATTGGCAAATATGTAATGTGAATAAAGAAACACTGAAAGGGAACAGATGTTGAGGCTAAATATAGTGTGGGAGTGAAATTTAACATGGAACTTTTGTGACACGCTTTTTACTTTAACATACAGCAGATGTCATGGAAGCTATAATGCATTGACTATAGAATAACACATGGTCTGTGAGATAGAATACGTCACATTTTCACATGCAAACTCCAAAATGCAACTAAGAGAATTCTTTTACTTTTAGATTTTGATTATCACCAGTTTCTATTGCAGTTGTCTTCATATTCAATTAAAATAATAAGTGCCAGTGCAACCAATCATCTACAAACTTATGAAACCATAATTATTATGTCCGGCTATTGCCAAAACTTTAACCAAAACAACTCTTATGAGAAATGAACTTATACCAGTGGAAGAATAAAGTGAAGATTTTCATTTAGGTATTTATTTTTGGATCATTTTAATCCTTTTTGTGTTTTTACATAGATAACAGAATTTTTAAAAAGTTAAAAAAGAAGGGAAAACTGTATTTTGATACAATGCCTTTTGCTTAAATAAAATATTTCTTATTTTTGCAGATAAGCACTGTGAAAATAAAATATATAATTCACAATCATATTAAAAAGAAAAGAAATCGTGTTAGCACAGAAACTCTGACATATTGCCAAAATCACAGCAAAACTTTAAAGAAAATGTTTAAGACTAATTTCATCAAATAAAAACCAATGAAGCTGGAATAATTTTTTCATTCCACAACTTTCTGTATTCACATCACTGCTACTGCACAAGTTTGAAAAGTCTCACAGAACAAGGGCACGTTTACTCCTTAAAGCACAAGTCTTTTACACAGGCTCTGACCATCAGCCAATACGGTCCTTCTAAAGCCTGTAAATGCACAATGAAAAATGAAAACATCCTAAGAACTTAATAAGAGGCACTGCATGTCATTAAGAAGTCACTGTCACATTTATGCAACAGCTGATATTTTTTTTAGTCCATGCAAGGAATACAGGACCAATGGAGCATTCAAAAGGATCAAGAAATCTGTGTTTGACACCTGAATATTACAAATTCTGCTGCTATTTACAAGCAAATAATTTATGCCATGTAAGGGAAATGTCCCCTCCAACAGCATTATTGGTCATTAAGTTAGGAAATAAAATTGAAATCAGAATGTTACAGGAATATTTGCTACCACAACCACTCAAGCATTAATGACATCACAATATGAAAAGTACAACAGTACATCAAATTGTTACAGATAGTACTTTCTCAATTTCTGTTCAGGTTATCCGAAAATACTGACACAACTTTTATCTATATACAAGATGTCTGAGTATGAAATATCTCTCCCTTATCCAGTTCACTAACGTCGAAAACACTAAATCCGTTGCTGTTTTACAGATACCCACCACTGTATAATAACAATAGTGAGGATGACAACAGTGTTTTTTATGCAAATATAATATCCCATTTTTTTATTATGGATATCAGTATTCTAAAACTGAGAAAGTGAAATCTCAAAGCACAATTCATGGAAGTTATAGTTTCTTTTATTTCAGTTTCTAGCTAAAGCTAGACATCTGTACCTTTAACTTTTTCCTACATACAATGGATTTCTTATGTGGACTTTCTCTCACACACACATACACACACTCACTTAACATTAGGGAAAGAGAAGAAAGAAGAGAAAGGGAAGAGTAGTAATCCTACCACCTTTATTCCTCCCTCACAAGTTCCACATTATTTACTTCCTTCCAGTACATAACACTATGTCTGTGTTTAAAAGAGATGTGGAACCATCGGTGAACTGGATGAATGCAT